>WTSP01015852.1:0-27586 GCA_025331215.1 Actenoides lindsayi | reverse complement strand
CTTTTCTTTTCTTTTCTTTTCTTTTCTTTTCTTTTCTTTTCTTTTCTTTTCTTTTCTTTTCTCTTTTCTTTTCTTTTTTCTTTTCTTTTCTTGCTTTGCTTTTCTCTTGTATGTTTGTTATTTTTACATATGCTTCTTTAAAATTCTTTTCAAATTTTAAACAATAGGTTCTACAAGAGAGAGAAATTATTCAGAAAATTGAAGTATTTTGCTTCAGGACAGAATTAAACCTGTTCAGTCACAGTACTTTGTGAAATTATTGTTCCATTTTCCATTTCTCCACTTTATTTTTTAAGCTTTGTACTCTAGGACTCAGATGATCAAGATGTGTAATGCTGTCTCCCTATTATCAAACTTCTGGATGCCCCATGGGTGGGAAACGGGTTTTTTCATAGAATGTTTTGATTTCCATGAAACACCATTTTCAGATGGGTAGTATTTGGTTTGAAGCATGTAACAACCCTTAATGGCAACGCTTGCAAAACTATACTGAAAATGTCTCTAGTACTGCATTGTTACAGAATTACAAGTACATTCTCCTTCTAGGGCAGTTGCCATGGTCTCTCTGGTGGCATTTAAACTTTGGGAGCTCATAATAATGTAGAAATTAGAACTAACTAGTCTACATCATAATGTTTTGATTAGAAATGATGTCTATTAGCATCTGATTTGAATTTTAGATTAATATCTGGTGTGTTTTTTTCTGGGGTTTTCTGAGAGCCAGTTCTTGTCTTCTTAGGGATGCATGCTTTGACTTTGTCTTTGCCACACAGGTATTACTAAAACAATTTTAAAAAGCAAATTCAGCATTTAGATGTATAGACATGCAAATCCTGCCAAGGTTAGCACGATCAGTATTAATACAATTGAAAATAGATGTCCTTAATGTCTTGATACACAGAACTACACAATGTTTGGAAAGTACCTCTGGAAATCATCTTGTCCAACCTCCGTGCTTAAGAAGGGTCACCTAGAGCCAATTGCCCAGCATTATGACCAGACTGCTTTTCACAGGAGATATTTGAACCCAATGCTGAAAAACCTGAGTGAATTTTTAGTTCTAATTGATATATTTTAATGTTTACTTCTCATTTTGCACAGTGTAAGTGCAACCTTTAATATATACGATATAGAGGAATGTAGGGCTTCTGACACAGCTAATCAGCACACTTAAAGATACTGCTGTAATTGATTAATTTTATTCATATTAAACAGTTTCATCAGGAATGTCTGTATCTGACAGTCTGATGTCTCATTTCAAGTGGTCACGTGGAGATCCAAAAATTAAACAATACAGTATTAAGAAAAAAAACTGAAAAAGGGAAACAAAGAGAGAAACCAACCTCCATTTGATTAAATATGTAAGAGAAATATCAAGATTGTGAGGAGGGATTAGGATGGCAGAAAAGGAGGGTATTTTTTTTAATACATGAAGAAATTGCATATGCAAATGGAGGAAGAAAATGAAGAGTACTAAAAAGAATTGTTACAAGTAAGGTCAGAAAGGAGAATTAAAAGCAAAAAGGAAAGTGATGTAAAGAAGTATTTAAAGATGAGAACAAGAAGCTTGTATGGAATATCTAATGCAAGAGAGATTAGTGAACAGATTCAAATAGGTGACTCCTGTAATAAAAGCAGAGAGTGAGCTGCCATTTTTGCTACAATCTTTTTGGGTGAGTGGATAGAGTGAATTAAATGAGGTGCTAGCACTCCATTTCAGCCTCTTGTAAGTATTTAATTTTCTGTAACCCATGTAAAATTTTTCTTAGACACATGTTGCCTGTTACATTTCTGAAATGACTTTAAGTATATCATTGCATCAAATTCTTAAATATAGATAATGAAAAACTGCTTTCTGGGAAACAGATTTTGAATTCCTCATTCATAAATTGTAACTAATATGAGTGCAATGGTGGTTTTACTCTTCTTATTCTATGTTATTAATAGAATAGGCCTGTGTCTAGGTATATTGCAATCACATTTCTAATTGTTATGTGTTCCCATTTGATTTCAACAAGATTTAAGATCCTGAAGTGGAAGATAGACATACTGGCACTTTTTGTTAAATTTTGTTGGTCTTGTTGGGATTTTTTTTCTAATATACACTAGGTACTTAACCTAGTTAAGCTAGTTAAGTCTAGTTAAGATCTGCCTAAAATTGCCTTTAAAGCATCTCTCTTTGTAGTTTACAGTCCCTGAAGAAAATATGTCTAGCTATATCCTTTCAAATTAAACAGTTTCAGAATATTTCTTCGCTAACTATGCTCATTTAAATCTCATGCTTCTTGGGTTAACTTCACAAAGGATTACAGGATGAAGGCACCTGTCCAAGAGCTATTATAGTGAGCCTACCAATATACCGGTCACTGGAGACTCACCATGCAGCATTCATTTGTGCTGACATAGCCTACGTGGAACCATGAACCTGAGGTTAACAGCCTCTAAGTCTGTCAATTCTCTCAACCTACCTTGTCATCATGTGTTGTCTGCTGTCTGCTTTCTATTCACTTCCCAAATTGTTAAGACTTCTGAAAGTCCTTTAATTTATTTGAAAATAATTTCCTTCTTGCCTTGCAATGATGTGCTTATGTTTACATGTGTCTACACACTGATCCTTTGAAAGTGTCAGGTACTGTAAAGAAACCTCCTTAGGGCAATTGCCAAAAGTTGGGATCTGTTGAATCTTAAGTTCTCCCTTACAGGGGAATCTTGTACAACACTTATAGGATTTTCCATTGCCTTTGTGAATCACTGCTGGGAAGAAACTGCCTGTCTGGGACAAGGAAACCCATGAAGCCCAGATAAGGACATTTTAGGTAGATGCCACTGTGAAGGATCTCCTTAGACACTGAGGCATTCAAGTCTAACTTCCATCTTATAATGTCAGATTCCAAGCTTAAATCAATCATCAAGACTGTCTCTATATCTGTTGGAGAGAAGTGTCCATAACAGTTGGGGTAGATGAATTACCTACAGAATTTCTTCTCTGTCTTCATTAAAAAGACACAAACCTTTATAACTGATTTCAGTTTTCCTCAAAACTTCCAAACTTTCAGGTTTGCTATTATATTTTTTAGGTTGCTGTTACTGCTTCTTTTTCTCTTTTATTTTGCAAAGTGAAGACCAGTTCCCTGGCTTTGTAGTCTTTTATTTGTGAACTGTTGTAGTCTTCTGGTGTTAGAGACCGTTGCAATGCAGAGAATAATCTCAGGATGCTTTCATTTATGCCAGGAGATAGCACTCGTAGAATGTCAGAATGGTTGATATTGGAAGCAACCTATGGAGGTCACGTAGTCCAACCTCCCTGTTCAAATATGGCCACTTACTGCTGGTTGCGCAGGACTGTGTCTAGACAGCTGTTAAATATCTCCAAGGATGGAGATCCCCACAACATCTCTAGGCAACCTGTGCCAGTGCTTGGTCACTCTCATAGTGAAAGTGTGCTTCCTGATGCTCAGAGGGAACCTTCTGTGTTTTAGTTCATGCCCATTGCTTCTGGTCCTGTCACTGGACACCACCAAAAAGAGACTGATTCTACGTTCTTTGCATTATCCCTTTCAAAACCAGTATTTATTTTATATTTTACATTCCTTCTTTCCCCTCTAGATGAAATTCTGATCATTAAAAGGCTTCAAAGACATCAGTGAATATTTCCAGTTGTATTCAGATAAGAGTGTCTCATCCAGCAATTTATACAATAAATATATTTTCTCATGTTGTTATTCTACTGTTAGTTGAAATTAAGATAAATCAGACATAAACTGTTCATCATTTGCCTACTCCCACAGAAACCTCTTCATGAGGACATTTATCAATAGTTTTAATTGTGCTGTGGTTTGAAAACATTAACTAATTGCAGGCAGCCAAATATTAGGCATTTTTAAAAGAAAAATTACTACATTTGTGTACAGCTATTTTGAGAGATACAGTTATATTTTTTTGTGGAGGCAAGCATAGATACATTACATACATATATTATCTATTCTTTTTACCCTGAAACTGAAGTAAACCCAGAAATTAACAAAATTATATTTCTCCAGTATATAAAGTTTTCTGTAATATTTGAAATAAAACTGTGATAACTCTGTCAATGAGTACAGTCTCCAGAATAACTGCTGGGTATGATTCCTTCTGTACCTCATGACACGAAGTGAACAGAAACCTTCCATCCACTAATCTGTACTTTCTATCTGCAGTATCCCACTAACCACTATCTAGAAACATTTGCAGAGGAAAGTTTCTGTGACTGTAGATGGTCAACACAATTTCAGCAAAAGTTTAATGAACTCTTTGTGCCTGCCTCCTCTTACTTTCGTCTAGTTTTGAATGAAATTAATTATTTAACCATGGAGGCTAGACAAAGCTTCATACTGCTATGATCTGCAGTCACTTCTAAATTGTTTCCATAATTAATGCCAAAGTCAGAGAAGACACGAATACAGGATGTATTTCTACTGTCCATGTCACTTCAATGTCAGTGTTAAGTTCTGCTTTCAGAGGTGTGAATGCAGCTTCTATTGGAATTAATAGGACTACTACTTGCACTGCTAAACCATTACTTGTGCTGTGGAAAGCAAAGAAAATGAGCCATTAGAGGTGTTAAATCCTGGTAAGTTTTACCTTGCCATCTATGTTTCATAATTACCTCAAAAAATACCCACCTCCTTGTTGATTAGAACTCTCTCTGTTTTTGGAGAAACTATCCATTCCTTGTAGACTACTTCTAATCACAGTTCAAGCAAATGAAAAGTTCTTCATTTATATTTATTTCTTTAATTGAAACATCTTCTATATTGCTGGATGCATAATTTTGGTTCTTCTTCAGATGAGTATTTTGTCTCACTGTTTTGTTAAAGGCATGATATCTGTAGCAATACAGCCATTAGACTGAATCACATGAAAAAATGAAGCATTCATTCTGTTTCTCATGTCACTTAATTAATGGAAAAAAGCAGCACCTGTACTTGTCAATTCCACATATCCAAAATTTCTCTGCAAATTTTTCAAAATGACAAATTCAGTGGAGAAGAGAAAAACACTCTTGCCATTAAGTCCAAGGTCAGGGATCTTGATCTTAGCAATCTTTACTTAACGTGCTTACCTCTTAGAAATTTACTTAAGAACATACTAAATTGTAGGCCCTGTTTTGATGCTCAGTAGGTCCTTTTAATGTGAATCTTGTGAAGACTAACTAAAATAAAATATATTAGCAGAAATTAAATATTTTCAAGTTTCTACATCTACAAATACTGAAAATTTTGTTTGTATAAGAAACAAAATTTACTAGACAGGTGAAAGAAGTACTATTTTTATAGTATTTTTATAGGCTGAGAGCTATAGACATAAATAATCACATAAATAAATACGACAAAAAAATATTGATGACCTGTACTATAAACTAGCAAAAGCAAAACATAAGGAAATAAAAAGGATGTATCTTACACTAGTGTATTTGTGACTGAAAATTAGACAATTTCTGCAACTGAGAAGGAATCACGTGTGTTACCTCTAGCAACAATGAGTAGGTAGAATTTAATTGTTGGTCTACACTAATTTAAGTTTCTTCTGTTGGGAGGGTAAGAACCTCTAATAGATGGTTTATCCTGAAACATGTATCTAGCACAAGTGAGAAGATACATTTCTCTCTTGACTATACGTGATCAGCTTAAACAACCTGCCAGCATTTAGTTGCAGGTAGTTAGGTGACATGAACTCCACTGAGACATTACTATTAAGTGGCATACAGTTAAGCAGCTGGGAAGGCTGTGGTATATAGAATTTTTATTTTTTTGTTTCCTCGGTTCTCCTTCTTCCGTATTTGCACATGTAAAGTAATGTTATTATTAGTTTTTGTAAGTATATATCAACAACTATTTTAATTATATATCTCCTTATTTAAATGAAGATGTGTAGTGTTATCCAACACTACCTAATTTTAATAAGAATCTTCCTACCAATCATTGGGAATCGATTTAAAAACAGCTCCTGCTGTTCCGATGCTGATAAATAATATAATACGGCAAAACAATAGAAGATTTCTTCTCTTGCTGTCCTCAAATTAAATTATGATAAAATTACCATCTTTATTCTGGAATCTTTTGGATTGCTTTAACTGTATATAAAGTGTTTTAATTCTTAGAAACTTTTTCTTGAAATTTAATGGCACAATTAAAAATTAATGGCTTATAAAATATTAATTGGACAAAATGTTGACATAATAAATTGTATTCTTTCTAGAGACACACATGGAGACCTCAGCAAGCACATGCTTGGTATAATGCATCATAATTGTCCTGAAAGAGTTATGACTATGTATTAGGTCAATCCATAATATGAAGCTATTAAAAAGTTAATATAGATCAACTCTCTAATCCAGGATATGTAGAGAAAAGCTGCAGAGGCAAGGCAGCTAATTTTGAAATGTTAACTCAAATATTATGTTGGGAAAATTTCATTAAAGAAATAAATAGGGCTAGACAGTGCAAGCATTTCAATGAACACTGTTGTTCACTCATGTAGATAATCTATTTTTTTATCACAATGTCATAACCAGAGCAACAGCAAACAATTCTGGAGCAGGAATGTTGTGCAAAATAAATATTAACAATAAATAGGTTTTAACTTGATTTTGAAATGAAGTTTCTAGTGTAGTAATACACTTAGCAAAATTTTACTATTAGGAGGGTTACTTCCATTTTTTTAGGGCCTTCCATTTTAATTTTCTCTAAAAAACCCCTGTAATTCAGTATTTGTGTACCCACACAATATGTCAACACAACAGATAAATATCCAAGGGTTAAATAACACATTGTAGACAAAGACTCTTTTGTGCAGTATTGACAATGGCACGGCTGAAAAATTAATTCTGTTTTGTATCAACATACTCATGAGACATTTAAGGAAGACTGGTTACCTAGATCAGTCAATTTTCAGTTCATCAGTAAGATGTTCCTAGATCTTAATTCTTGTGGTGTAGTTCTATCAAGGATTATGTTAAAGATAGCAAGGTTATTAAATAAAAATAATTACGTAATTCTTTCAAAGGAAAAGGATCCCACAAAACATAAGCAGTGTAAAGAAATTATTGCAAGGACTCAGCTGAGGGTTTAAGCACTTCTGTTATCCTAGAACTCAATAACACATCAGAGCCTTTTATCCCTAAGGTAGTCAGTGTGTCATGATGGGAAATAATAATTAGTAATGTAGACGATTGGTTTTCCCTGAAACACAGGCTGGTATTTCCAGGGTCAGAAATAAGCACCCCATGAAAACTTAAAATTCTGACATCGGAATACCTGGGTTTTTAAAAAATTGTTATTTATGTAGGGTACCGTGATTCAATGAATAGTATTGTAACAAAAATGCAATCCAACCTTCTGTTATTAGTGTTATTCCTGAATAATGTTCTAGTCATAAGCAAGTGTAAGAAATATTTCAGAAATACATAAGAGAAGAAATAATGCATCATGCATAGGTCCTCTACTTATGGGTAGTTTATGTACTTTAATGGAGTATTTTGTTAGAGAAGTATATAACTATGTGCTTTACACTTAAAATCTCTCCTAGTCTTTTTTAACAAGATTGATGTTATAGAGGAAAGATACTGGGAAAAATTAATCTCAGCACATGATCCTGTGAAAAAGTGTACAGATCTGAATATTCATTTTTCCCATTAAAGTCAGTGGGAATATGACTGTAGCATGTAAATTGTTAAGTGCAGTGTGACTCAGAATGGAATTAGAGACATCTGTGTCCAGCATGCTGGTCTTCAAAATCTCACACTGCATGCAGCAGTTAGTATTATTAGACTGAAATGTGATAACTTGTCATTTGACACTTGCTAGCTTATAGCATCCCATGTTAGAGTAAGAGAAGAAAACTTTTCACTTTCTTAGACGATGAAGACAGACAGCAGGTAGGACTATGAATAAGGATGAGGGTGGCCCCATAAAGATTCCTAAATCCAGGAGATGTTGAAAACTTAAAACATAACTTGCCCAATATAAACTGTAAATTCACTTCAGGCCCTGTTCAATATATTTGTTTAAACTAGGTGTCTAAATAAGACATGTTGGGTGCAATATGCAAACAGGTGCCTGGAGCTTAGACCTTAACTGTGGTGGTGCTAAAGCTTTTGAGCTGATGAGTGCCCTCTCCACTGAACAAGGGCCACTATACAGGAGCAGAATATTGTGGTTCTGTGATTTGTGCTTACTTTATTAGTATGCTATGGTGCATCAGCCCCACTCACATTTTTTGAGAAGAAAATAATGTGGAAAATCTTTACTTAGGTGACCCTTGGTAAAGCCCTAATGGGAAAACCTCCACTGTCCTCCATGGAAGTCACCCCTGGCCACTAGAGTAGTGTCCTTGATAGAACCTAGGGATTTCCATGGGTCTCGGTGTAAACAAACAGTCCTGGATTTGCGTGGCTTTAGAATATCTGCAGTGGTGACCATGTCAAACCTGATATGTTTGCAGAGTATTGTGTCTAGTAGGTTGTAATCTGTATCTCCTTGTGGTTGAAAAGTCATCTTGCAAAAGAACGTTTCCTTTCACATGAGGATGCAGAATTGAAGTAGTTTCCAGTTCTCTTTACTGTGATGTTGGTTTGGTATCTAAAACAACAATACTTTGAAAAAACAAAAGATTTTGGGTTCCCTGCCTTTCAATTTTAAACCATACCTTAATTATAACAATTATGTACTTTAATGTATGCAATCAGTATTGTTGTAACATAGGTATTCTTTACTCCACCTTCCTTTCCTCCTTTTCCATCAGGGAAAATAAGTTATAAATTCTGCCTGGAAATGCACACCACAATGCTCTTAACTCTGCCATATCAATTTCTAAGAGTACTGCATATGATTTGAGGCACCCACAGTAGCTACCTTATTTCCGGTGTTTGAGTCGTATGGGAGACATGATCTACTCTGAAGTGAAAAGAAGAAAATTCAGCTGTTTTTCAGACTGGCCTCGTAATTCAGCCTAGTGTTTAGCTTCAAATCTTGTTGCTGTAGAAGTAGGTTCTGCACTAGGATTTAGGAGAAACTAAATATGAGGAACAGTCTCACCGAACTGGCAAAATTCTCCAGAACTGGAAACAACATATTTCCCACTTGTTTAACAGGTCTGTATATTTTGAAAGTTCTTGTGTCCAGACTAAATCTTCAGGAAAAAGATATTGTGGAAAAGACGTCAGTTGAACTCCACCAGAGAAAGGTGAGACTTCATCAACAACAGACACACAGAGAACATCTTGAACAGCATGAACCTGTGGTATGACAGATGCAGAATAAATACAGTGAATTTTTATCCACATAATATGAAGACAGAAGTCCCAAATCTCCTTTTAAGACCAACAAATATATATCATCTAGCACATGTATGACAAACATATATTCTCTGCTGTTTGATTAGCATCAGAGCCACTGTAAATAGGCAATGTCTTCAAGATTTGTAAGCTGGAGTGAAATGAAGGAGATGTTCAACAGATTAAGATTCTTTTAGTTAAGAAGAATTATCATGGGAAAGATTTCTGTCAGCTTCACTGACATGAAACTGGTGAACTATAGAACAAGGACAGAGGAATTTGATTCTTTCTTCATCTCAGTTACATCTTCTGTAAAACAAAATTCCTACTGACATTCCTGATGGCATAATCTGCACAGTGACTTCAGAAACACTGCGTTCTTCAGTGTACACTTGTATTATTTTGGTCTGAAATCATATTACAGGTTTCAAGCTCTCTGGAAAGTGCTTACTGCTGAAAAATATCTCTGTTTGAGATATTTTAGAATTTAGTTGTGCAATCTCCAATAATGCTGTGTGATTATTCGCCATTTTCAAATCAGTTTTAGACAATAAGAGAAAATAATGTTATTTCACTTAATTTTAATAATAGAAAAAATAGTTGCCTAGTGGATGATATAAGTTTAAAAGGTTCATTTTTGGATTGTAGTTTGATTGTGGCAAATCAACAGTTACGGCAATGAGCGACAGTCAAGCTTATGAATGCCTATGAGCAGGATCAATAGAAAAATGCATTATCATCTCTCTGAGTACAGTAGTACTTTACATGAAGTTTTGAGTAGAAGGCATTTTTGTGAGAGACAAAAGAGCACTTAGAAGGGAAAGAAATCAATGTGTTTTATAATATTTCTCCATTCAATGTATGACGAATAAGATGTAGAGAATGCATTAATAGAATGAACTTCATCAACCTTAAAATCATGGACCATAGATACCAGTTGTGTAAAATGTTCATAAATCCTAGATCATAATGAGTTACACTGGTCTCATGGCAGATTATTGCTGATGGTGCATACTGGTGAATCAATATCGTCACATATTTTACTGTAATTATTTTACATACCTCTTTTGTTAATAGCTCACTTTCTTAATTTTGTCTTTCATTTTAGTTGCTTGAAGCTGTGAAAATGGAAAACATGTTTTGACTTTTTCTGCTATTTTCATTTTACTCCTAGTTCAATTGCATGAGCCTGGCACCAGTTTGCTCATGCAATGCTTGAGAGATCATATGTCCTCACAGGCCTTCAAGGAGCAGAATCCAATGTTGAAGTGCTGCTACTTCTTCATAGATATAGTAGTCATTATTAAAAATCAGTGTTGCAAATCCAAGTAGCTAAACAGGGAACTGAACCCATCTCTCTGAGTGAACCAAATACACAAACTGTATTGTCTCTCCACTGAAAAACAGCATGTAAGAGTACATAAAAGATCACGTGTTTGGAGATCTACAACCATACACTAACTATTGAAAAGTATGGAAGGGAAGGAATAGTAGGATGTGCTATGGTTCTCTGACAAACACATTTTGAAGGCTGTAGATGTGATTTCTGAGAGAAGTTTGAATCATTGAATGAAACACTGTATCATCTGTTACCCTGCATTTCACACATGGTCTCATAATTTGAAGTGTCAAAAATCAATGACATACCTGAATGCCATATATCCACAGAATCACCAAGCACAGAATGTCTGAGGGTGGAAGGCACATCCACTCCAAACCCACTACTCAGAGCAGGGTCACTAAGAGCAGGTTGCCCAGGACTATGTTCAGCTGAGTCCTCAATATCTCCAAGGTGGGAGACTTCATGACCTTTATGGGTAGCCTGGCCCAGTGTTTGGCCATTCTCACAGTAAAAAAACTTTTTCTTATGTTTAAATTTAATTTTACATATTTCAGCTTGTACCCATCATTTAATCTCCACACTCTGGTTACCGCTGAGAGAAGTTTAGCTTCACCTCCATCTTTTCTGCCCTGTCAGGTATTTATATGTGGACTTCATTCAGGAAATAGATGCTGTAACAAAAGCAAGAACCCAAGCGGGCTTATGTATACCTTTTCATTATATCACTTGAGAGACCTACTATATTAATACTGCTGAACAGGTACCACTCAATTCTTTCCAGTAACACCTAATGAAAACATTTCAAGAGACAGTATTATATTGGAATAACAGTCAGTTCTTTCACTTGAAGACAGACAATAAGACTTACCTTCCTTTTGCTAGACAAAGTCCCCTTAATGTCAATGTAAGCTTGTTTGAGAAATGATCGAATGACAGCTCTATTAATTAGCCTCTTGCATGAATGCCCTTTTAGTGCTTTAAACAATGTAATTTTTTAATTTTCCTTTTAGTGATTGACGACTTCTTAAATCCACCTCAAAGATGATTTGACATTGTTGCAAATTCTTCAGAAGATAAGACTCATTGCAGTCTGTGATCTAAGTTGAAAGTAATCAAATGGGGTGCAGTAAAGAAAGTGCTTCATATAAACAGATATCAATTCAGCCTGAAGGTGAACTGCATGGGCAAAATCTTCACAGGGAAGAATATGGAAATTACAGTATTCATGTAAATAAATACTAATTAAACAATAATAGCAAAAGGCAAATGGTTAACTGACTTGTAGTGAAAGAGAAGTATCATCTTTTAAACAAAGTTGAGGTAACTGCTGAGCAACTTACTCTGGTAAATTCTTATTTTAGGGAAAGGAGATTTACCTAAGTATCGCTTGGCTCCATGTTCCCCATGTTCATGGACTATATTGCTTTTAACAGCAGGTTAGTTTCAGGACACGGCACCTGGGGCCATTTTTTAGCAAGCACAAACTAGGAAAAGCTGGGAATAAAAAAATAAAATATGCTGTAAGGCATGCAAATTGGTGTCCATACAAGAAAATTAAGAAAAATTACACATACTTACACTACTGAAAAGTGTACTAAAATAAGGTATGAGAGTTGTTCTTACTTGCTTATGAGACACTACAAAGTAGCAAAAAACAAACGGAAATGAAGATGTGAGTTCATTTAAGATGCATCATAAGTGATCAAAATTACATACTTGCTCTACAAGAAGGCAAATATCACAGAATCACAGAATGTTAGGGGTTGGAAGGGACCTCTGAAGATCGAGTCCAATCCCCCTGCCAGAGCAGGACCAAAACTAGGGCAGAAATATCAAAATTTTACTCACATACTGAAAAGACGTAATTGCTTTGTCAAATATGATACATCAAGAATCATTGTACTCTAGGGGGACATAAATGCATTTTCATGGAAAGTCTTAAGAAAACATGAAAATTAAAATAAGCCTATTGTTTTGTGTCCAAAATTTGGCAGCAGTGTACTTTGGCTTTTGGAGTTTTCTGGTATATGAAAGAATCTCTGGTCTCTGCCCTGAGAGTGACTTTTAAGGATGTAATGTTTTGGTCATTTCTGTGAAGTCTGGATTCTTGACAATTGAAAATGCTGGAAATATTTATAAAATCAGAATTTTGAGTTTAGTAAGTCACTTTGAATCCTTGGATTCTAACCAGATTATGTAACACCAAATGGTTCACTGCATCATTTATGGGCTTCAAATGTCCTAACACCGCATCTAGATTTACATATTTTTTGTTCTTTGTCATCTACATTTCTCATGTAGTAAAACATCTTATAAAGTATGGTATAATGATTGGAGTCAAAACTGGTCATGTAGTCTATGTCTGAGCCTTAAATAACTAGAACATTTTGTGAATCCTTGATAAAGATTGTGAATTAATTGGTAGAGGATTCATGTAAATTCAGTCTACAAAAGTGAAAAGCTCTTCACGTTCTTGACTAGATCTTCTTTGCATGTTAGGGGAGCTTAGCTATCTAACACACTTGAAGACACCTAAGGAAAAAGTGACTTAAGCTGTGAGCTCAATACCTTTCATAGAGCATAAATTACGTGAAATAAGAGCAAGGAATCAAAGAAAGTACCATCAGACAAGGGGACTGATATACAAGTCCAACTAGCTATTAACCTTAGTCATTCAAGAAAAGAAGGTGTAGTGCTGATAGCTATACGGAGGACCAGATGATAACAGGGAAAAATAGTGTTTATGGATGGAAATGTTTGACCTTTCTTTGAGGCCTGAGCCTTTTTGTAGAATTATTTGTATAGTGATAATAAACAAAATAACATAATTAACACTATCATATCATTAATGCTGTTCCAGCTTATTGTAGTCAGCATTTTTGTTAAAAAATATTTTTTCACATATCTTTTCCCCTGTGTGCATCAAGCTGACACTTCCCTCTCTCAATTCTTGCAAACCTGATTTCTCTTTTTCTGGGAATCTGTGGTTTTTCTCAGTGTTTTAAGACAGTAAGGATCACCCAGTGTGTCTGCAGCCCAGTTTTTTCATGACAGTTACATTAGATGATCATGCTCTCTTGTTACAGAAGGAAGTTGCTGAAATGTGGTCTGAGCAGCCATATTTCGTTTAGTGATACTGACTCTTCTGTGTAAGGAATTATCTGGGAGAGCAGCTGACAGATAATCAGAGATGATGACTGCAACAGCTCTGTGAAGTGATCAGACTTCAGGGAAGTGACAAACACCTATCCTTGGCAAGGGTAGTTTTTTGGAATACATCAAGATAGATTTAGTTAGGGTTACTTAAAGACCTCTGAGGCACATACTGAAGCAAACAGCTGTGGTATGCAAGGCATTGCAGCCTCTAGCTGCTCATTCTGCCCCTTTGCTGAAGGTTACTGCCATCATAAAAAAAGCTGACAGGAGTGAATCTGTACTCATATTTCTACAGTTGTCATTCACAGGCTGATTTATGAGGGCAAATTCTACAGCTGAGGTATGGATTGACAACTTGAATGGCTGAGGTATTGACTATTGGGATCAGCAACACCTTAAACCATTGCAGCTAAATCCAGGAGTGACTTAACTTCATAAAGCTTAAAGCTATTATTTTTAAATTTATTACATGCTATGTCCCTGAAATTGTCTTATGAAACTAGAATAATGTGAAACTAGGCATTCACACAATGTCAGGTTTCCAAATTAAAAGGATTTCAACTTTTTTAATTCATCATCTTAACATTGTATTACTACAAAATGGTCCTTATAAGAGAAATTGCAGAAAAGAACAAGAAGAATGAGCAGAGTTCTTGAAAACATGACCTCTGAAGAAAGGATAGGATTTGAATTAAAAAAATGACTGGAAGGGATATAAAATAGCACTCTTTGATATGCAAAAGGTAGTTACAAAGAGGAAAGGAATAATCTGTTCTCTGTGTCATCCTTGGATAGAACAAGAAGTAATGGTCTTAAATTAGAGCAAAGGAAATTTAGATTATGTATTAGGAAAAGATTTTCAACTATAAATCATGGAAAAGGACTGTCTAGGGACACCGTGGAATTACCGTTACTGGAAGTTTTTGAACATAGGCTGGGCAGACAACTTTTAAGGCTGAATAAAGTGGAGGTGATCCTGTCCTGGGAAAGAATGATAAACTGGAGAAGTTCTCCTTGAGATCTACTTTTTTTGATACTGGAACGTCTAATACATCACATGAACTTAAATACAATTTAACTGAAAAAAGCCAATCCAGTGGCCAAACAGTGTGAAGAATGAAGGTCATACTAGTTTACTGTCTAACAAATTTTACCAGGACTGATTTACTACTATGTTGTGAAAGGAATGACATATTAATAGTTTTAGTTTATCCAGCTGGGGAACAATGATTCAGAAATGACCAAAGTGCATTCTCCTCTTCTTTTGCCTTTAAAGTGATTTTTAACTCTTTTCTGCATTCATTGGATAATGATGGCTATTGAAACAAAATTGTCGCTCTACTCCCCTTCGTGCTCAGGCTTAAGTACCAGCAGTCTGTATAGCATATATACACGGGCTTCCACCACTTTGGTTGTCCAAGTACTTTTTGAATGGTATGAAAATATTACCCGAGGTGCCCAACGTGTCTTCTTTTATATATGAGCAATCTAGCGTGGAGCTAGGATCTGGTCTATCAGTACTGATGTTACTTAAATTAAACTTGGTAATTTCTGGTTTCAGACACAAATTATACCTCAGAAATCTTTTAAAATTTGCATTTATATTTTTCAGATATAGGTGGTCATTAGCCTCATAAAAATTTATTCTGAAAAAGCTCTTTCTCTTAGGGATTTTTTCAGTTATAACAATGTTGTGTTGTATACTAGACCTGTCTGGTGAAATGCAGTCTAAGACAGGCCTGTGGTCAGCAATAAGAGCTGACCTTCACAAGGTATTCTGGGAGAGGCTCTCACTGTGGTAATACTTACTACACATTTTACTATGAGGTTATAAAGTTAACTGAAATACCTTTACTGTAATTTAGCTTAAATATTGTAAAGGTTAATGGTTTATTAGGATAATGAACTCCACAAAATGTTCTATCAGGTAAACTCATAAAACCAAACATCTTGAAATAGAATTATAGAATCATAGAGGCATAGAGGTCAGAAGGGCCTCTGAATATCACCTAGTCCAGTCTCCTCGCCCAAAACAGTCAGCTAGAGTGGGTGGCTCATGAACTTGCTGATTTGGGTTTTAAATATCTTTAAGGATAGAGGCTCCACAGCCACTCTGGGCAACTATTCACATACTGTGTGCTCATCCACACTGTGAAGAAGTTTTGTCTTACGATGTCTAAGCGGAATTTTCTGATTTTCATTTTGTACCAGTTGCTCCTTGTCTTTTCGCAGACTAACACAGAGAAGATTCTGGATCCATCTTTGTTCTTCCCATCAGGTACTCATACATATTGATAAGATTCCCTCTGAACAATCCCAGCTCTCAGCCTCTCCCTGCATGTCAGGTACCATAATCCATTTATCATCTTCATTGCTCTTTGCTGGAGCAGTATACCCATAATGCTTTTGCTCCATGGGGAGCACAGCACTAGAAACAGCACTCCATGTGTCTCACCAATGCTGAGCAGAGAAGGATTACCTCCCTTGACCTCCTGGCAATGCTTTGCATAACACAGATGAGGAAGCTGTTGGCCTTCTTTGCTGCTAGGGTGCACTGATGATTCATCTTGAACTTGTCCACCAAGACTGCCAGGTCCTTTTCTGCAAAACAGGTTCTAGTCAACCCCTAGCCTGTACTAGTACATTAGGTTATTACTCCCTGAGTGCAGGACCTGGCACTTCCTTTTGTAGGTCTTCACTAGGTTCCTCTTTGTCCATTTCCCCAGGTTGACGAGATCCCTCTGAATGGCAGCACAACTGTTTGGTGAGCGTAACTGGAGAAACTTTAGCAGTCCATCCACAAAGTCACAGATCTAAGTCCCTGGTAAGCAGCAAACCTCCATAAGCAGCAGGTCAGAATGACAGATGGAAGCTCTTCCACAGCAGGGAGCCTCCCACTGTTATTGTTTGTCGCTCCAAAAAAAAGGCAAAGCTATCAGTTCTCAGGCACTAGTATTCATATTCCACTTAAAGTACCTCTTGCTGTATTATGTCTTTCCAGTGTACTTTGGGGATATTTTCTTTGTTTCAAGAGTATTTTTTCCCACCTTGCCATTTGAATTGTGTACATTTTAAAAGCACTAGAGAAAAGTCATGTGACTAATGATGTTGCACAGGATTTAATTTTTTTTAATTAAAAAAAAAAGATTTTTAGTAGTTTGAGATGCTTTTGTACCAACTGAAAAAACATTCTCAGATAATAAAAGAAAAAACAATATTCATGTAATGTTGTCACACGGAAGTTCTTTGTGTGTTTAGTTCCATCTCTTTTAAAAAGGTCCATAGGAGATATATGTCTTCAAAACTCTCCCTTGGCTTCTCAGAGAAAATCCAAATAGAGATTTTAAGTGTCATTATGACACTCAAAGCTACCATGCAGATGCTGCAAATCTACCAAACACATCTACCAAAAATATGTCAAGGTGGATTAACAACTGGCTGAACAGCCGAACCCATAGGGTGTTGGTCAGTGGCACCAAGTCTAGTTGGAGGCCCAATAACTTACAGTGTACTTCAGGGGTTAATACTAGGCCCAGTTCTGTTTAACATCTTCATTAATGTTCCGGATGATGGGACAGAGTGTAGCCTCAGCAAGTTTACTGATGACACCAAACTGGGAGGAGAGGCTGATAGAACAAAGGATTGTGCTGCCATCCAGTGGATCTCAACAGGCTGGAGAAATGTGATGACAAGAGCCTCAGGAAGTTCAACAAGAAGTGTGAAGCCTTGCAACTGAGGAGGAACACCCTAGGCACCAGTCTATACTGGGACAGACCCAGAAGCTTTGCAACAATCATGAGCTCATTGGGTAAAGAAATAGATCAAACAAGGTCTCAATCCCCTTTGTACAGACTCATCTAACACAAGAATTCTGTGATTAATGGCTTTGTTATTTCACAAATTCACCACAATTTATTGAATAGCACAAGTTTAGAGTAACTCGCAATTTCTCTAACTCATATGTCTATGAGCAAAACACTTACCTAGCCAATAGTGAGAGTGCCTATTCCTTCTTCTCCATCAAGGTATGGGTATTCCTTGTATCACCACACCAGGAAACACAGAAGCCTCACCAGGCCAGCTGCTGTTGGCATCAAAAAGCATTAAAAGCTTTTTGGGTAACCTGATGTGTTTATGCCTTCCAGCTTTGAAAGTTTGGTCTATACCATTTCCATAAGTTAGTGGATTCTAAAGAAACTATGAAGCAATTAGTATGCAAAAATTGAAGAGATGATCCAGCCGTAAGCTACAAGCAATAATGGCTACACAACAGCCCTTGTTTCTTCCGGTCTGCTGTGTCCTGTGTAAGTCTTGCTCTCATTTTGACTGTGCTTCTCTCAGTGTACGTAAGGCTTTACATTGAGCTGTTACGCTAAATCCTGAAAAAAACACCTTAGTGAACAGTTACACTGAGGTACCAGAATCATAGAGAATGTCATGAAGGACCATCACCTCATAGTAACCCAAGATCCTTAAGTTCCTCAATTTGGTATTAGGTTTTACCTGTGCTCATCACAGTGCTGTGCATATTTCAGTCCAGAGGCATCAATATAATTAGGAAAAAAAAATAGAAATTGCTGCTAATGTCATGCTTACTAAGAGATCTTTCCCATACATTATATTTGAGTATTTCCTCTGCTTAATGATGCATTCTTCACAGGATTTTAGCTTGCTATTTTTCTTTCTGTCTTTTTATTTCACTTTTTGTCTGTTTTCTGTAAAACATTACATACAAGAGTTGCTACTGGAAACAAAACCGAAGCTGTGTGTAACCAGTGAAGATAGATTGAAAGTCCTTTGTAGTAAACTACACTGAACACTGAAATCAACTTTAAAGGAAAAAAAAGAATATTTTTTTTTCATGGAATGCAGCTCTTTAAACTTCTCAAAAAGAACCTTATATTTTGTAGAAATAATGTGAATGAAGTAAGCCAACACAGAATATTAGGTTCAAGAAGAAACAAAGCTATTTTGAAATTCTGTTCCACAAGCACATGCATTTTGGCAAGGTTAGGTCTATCTTCCTAGTAAAACAGGGAAGCTGCAGAACCCCCCAGCATTAAGAGGCATTCAATTTTTTTGACTGGTCTCTCAGCTAAAGTAGACTCTGAGGGAAATGGAACAATCCCTTAAAGTTGCAAAGCACCATTGAAAAATGATCACGTATCAATCAATTGTCATGAAATACTCCAGAGCGAGGTACTGTTCTGTATGCAAAAGTCGGACTAAGGTAGCTATGGGCTCTGCCACATTTCTAGAGTGAGCAGGTGGCAATTACATAACATCTTTGTTCTTATGTCATGTTTATTTGCACGCATAGAATAAAGATGCAGCCTGAAGTGTGGTTTCAGTGGCCTGCCTTCAAGAGTTTCCAAGACAATGGCACTACAAGGAGAAAGCTAGGGACAGATCATAAGGCTAATAAATAAGATGTCTGATGTTTCCTTTTATGCACACAGCAATCAACTATACTACAAGCAAGTGTAGTTAGACAATGGGAATAATTTGGCTTGCATACTTTAAAAAACAATCTCCCAAACATGTACCTATAAATAAGAAGCATACCTTTATTACCCTGATACAGGTAACTTACCAAAGTTTCAGTTGAAATCATGTAATGGGTCCAGAATATGTACTTTTCCAGAATTCCAATTAAGAAATCTGAAACCTCTCTGCAAATAAGAATTTATTTACATCAAATAGAATTCATATTCTGTAATTTTGGCATTTAAGAAACCTCACTTAACCCTTGTTGATATGATACTACCAAATGCTGAAACAGCTTTCATTACCAGTGCAATGCAGGCTTTAAAGGAAATGTCAAATATTACGAACATGTCTGGTAGGTTCTGTATTTTTGGTAGTTCATTTTCTATTGGTGTTGAAAAGTTTACTCATGTTCAACTTTATCATGCTAAACAAGGGTCAGGTAATGGGTTAGTTTAGACTGTTGATGCAGATTATTCCCCCTTCTTCTTTTGTTTAGTATGAAAACAGTAGCCTTCTGCAAATGATGCTTTTGAACAAATACAATTATTTTTTTTTCTCCATAGCAGGACTGTGAAGTGCCACTTAATTTGACATATCAAAAGTTGGAGTTTCTATTCTTTTTAAAATAAAATAAAAAAAATCATAAAAGGAGAGAACATTTGCTTTAAGATGATTAGAATATTACATGCTGGAACCTTAATGTGTCATTTAGATCTTCTAAGTTGATCTATTTGAATTTTAGGCATCATGCTAGGCATCAAGCAAGTTAGTAATTTAGACATCTTTTCTAATCTCTAGGGAGAGACAGGTTCCCAACTATAAATCATAAAGGCAGTTCAGTTGACATAGTTTAGGTATATAGCTTAGAATAAATTAGCTTTTCTTCTGGAAGGGTGAATCTCTTTTTCCTTACAGTAGATCAGATTAGGACAAGCTTCCAGTGCTTCCTAACTTCTTGATCATCCTAAACCAAATCACCATTGTTTTGTCCCCCCTGTTCTCCAAGGATCCTGTTGTTACAGAATTTGACAAAAAATTTACTAAGTATCAGGACCCAACAGATATACCTTTGCAAAAAGTTGCTTTCTTGCTAAAACAAAGAGGCACTGTGAACTTACTTCTTTCCTCTTCAGTTCCTTGGTTCAGCTTTGGCAAAGAGAATGGCAAGTGGCTCATTTCCAAAGTATTCTGTAACCTGGTGATGATGGTATGCTCCTGGAAAGAAGGTAATGAACCTTCAAATCTCAAGCTACTCAGAGGCTGCACTTTTTAAAAAAAAAGCAACAAGAACACCAAACAAACAAGAAAACCAACAACAAGCAAACAAGAAAACCAACCCCAAACCACAGTGTCTGTTATTTTAATATTGCAGTCCAGGCATTTCATTAGAGAGCTCCTTCTCAGAGGTGAGCTGAAAACACATGTAACAGCTGTGGTCTGCTAGAGCCTGCATCAGCAGGGTGGATGCCAGAAGCAAGAATTGCTACAGATAGTGCTTGGGGAAATAAAGGGCAAACAGGAGAGTCAGCTTTGGAATTTGGATGACTGATATGAGTGACTGACTCGGCCTAAGGACATAATGCCAGAGGCTTTTTTAGATAACGATTTTGAACGCAGGGAGGCAAGCCTTTCTCTCCAATCTAAGTTCTCCCTTTCCTCTCAGAGTCCATGTGACTTCTGCATAATTTAAGCAGCTTCTTACTCAGATCCTCTATCAGCTAATGAAAAGTTTTCCCTCTACCATCTGCACTGTAGAGAAAGATGGAAATCTGATGGAAAATCCCCCTGAATGTCAAGCTGTGTACAGAGTCTACTTTGCAATGCTTATCTGAGCAATGCACAGACATTTCTGAGGATGCAAACCTTCAGGGGTGTTGCATTTGCCACTTTTTTTTTATTCTTTTCATTTGCATGCACCAATACCTCACATGCAAAGATTTGTCTCTTCCCCTCCCCTCATCTCTACTATACACTTTAATGTCAATATTGGCTGCATATGCAGGTGACATAATTTTTTGTTTCTCATTAATGGCAGTGGAACTGCAAATGGGTTTCTGTCACCAGCACCCACAGTTGCTTATCCTGGAAACATTTGTGTGTAGGTAAGGGCAAGTGTAAAGCTTCTCGAGGGCAGACAGGAGATGGGATATCGAGTTCCAACCCTAGGAAGGTTTTCTATACAGCACATCCAGCGTTGGATCACCACTGGACTTGCTGCAGTGCAAACAATAAATCGATAAACAAAGAAAAAAAAAAGTATAAATGAAATGGATCTACATGACTTTGGTGAGAAATACAATGAAGAGGCTGTAAAACTAATGGAATTACTATGGTAATATTTCATCACTCCTAATAATATCTTTGTATTAACATTACCTTTGTTTCTTTTAGTGCCTATATTTTAGATTCAGTCATGTTCTGTAAACAAGAGGAAAAATGTTCATGTGAATTATTTTTGCCTAAAAAGCAGCTACTATGTGTAAGCAATCATCTAAAAAAAATCCCAAGGAACTTAGTGTATGGATTTAGTGTGTCTATATTGCAGCAAATGATAGATTGTAATTGTTCTATGGTAAATAACACATCTGAAAATGAGACTTGAAAAACAATGTAGCTGTCTCAGTTCACTGAGCGTTTAAAATTATCTCATCTCTCATTTACTTCCATAAAATGTATTTTTCTTCTTTTGAATTCAGCATTTAAAGTCAGGGAAATCCAGAATTATTTCACAGTAAAATAACATTAGGAGACTTCATTAAAGTGATGCATCAATCTATTTATACCCTCCTCACCTATATGATCCCTGAGCTCTTAATTGTAGATACATAAATTCAACTGCAAAGTCTTTTGATGTTTTCCTTATGGATAGAAAGCAATCTTAAAGCACTAGGTGTTGCATTTCATCCACAAGGATGAGTAGTGGATGCCTGGGATTTCACAGCTGAGTCAAGTGGCAGTGAAGGATCTTTGCTGTGTTTAAATTTTAGAGTGATCCACCCTCAGTACCCTTACATACTTTGTACAACCAAACATTTGCTGCTATTACTGACTTCCCTTCTGAATACACTGCTTGAAAACGGTTCCCTTTATCAGTAAGAATAACTCGTATTTCATAAAAGTGGAATACTTTATGAATGTTAGCATGCTCAACTGTGAAAATGTGGAAAAAATGTACAGGAATTTTCTATCCAAAAAGAAATACTTCAAAATTCTAACCTTACCTTGGTTTAGCACCATAACATGATTCCAATGAGACCAGCTCTATCTATTGTATAGACTTAAGTTATTTATGAACACCTTAAAACAGAACCAGTAGGGCAAGTCACAGCAGACATGGAAAGTTTTGAAAATGTTTTAAATGTTTCAAAAATAATTGTGGCCCACTGACATACTTCACTTCCAAAGGTGAGGGGTTATTTCTACATCTGTTCATGCAGCTGCTGGGGCTGGTTTTGTTTATGTTGCCACTCAATTTTAAGTGTTGATATGTCCTGTAATACTGAAACGTGAAATCTCAGAAGGGGTTTTTGTCAGGACTTCCTTCCAGATGCTGTCCATTTTCCAAGCATCGGAAGTGGAACACTTACTGAAACTTGGTTTTATTAAATCATATTCCTCCTACAAAACATTTAGTGATACAGAGAAGCACTGAGGCTCCTATAAGATGTAGAAAAGTGAAGTTTAAGAGTGCCTGCTGGAACTAGGAGCCCTGGAGGATGCTGTTTTGTGGAAAGTCCTCTCTCATGGTCCTTTTTTTCCCTCAATAAACGAATGCTCTTGATCATCACCTCCTTATCTGATATGGAGAAGTTACTTAAAGCAACCATGTGAGTTGTAATTGTAAATAAAGGCATTTACAGAGTTTCAACTTTGGTTTTGTTGGTTTGGTTTGGTTGGGGTTTTTTTGAGACTTGATAAGCGTAAAACTTTCTTGGTGAAATTTTGGAGCTCAAACACAAACTGATTATTTATTGGTTTGATTAGATTTTTTGAAAAAAAAATTCTGGTAAACTTAACTTTTTGTGTTATAGAGTTAAAATGCCATGGGATGTAATGATGGTCAGGGGTAAAATGTGAGGTAATTGTACATGTTTATTCTCTAACATTTTTTCATGGATATTTAACAGTCTTGTTCATTAAAAGTAATTTGTGCTTAAACTAACCATGTTTTCAGAAGACTAATGCAAGCAATAAAATCAACCTTTACTTTTATGGAAAATCAATGCTTGCAATAGCAAATAAAAACAAATCACCTGCCATAGTAATGCCTGTTTTTCCAGCAATCCATTTCACCTCTCCATCATAAATCTTTAGAATGAAACCCTTTCCTATTAGTTAAATATTTAAATTCATAATCAATTAATTTTGTGTTTACAGCCTTCATTTTTAATTTTTGTATTACGAGCAAAGAAAAGCACGAGTCCAGCATATGCACCAGCAAAAATCTTTGAGCTCAAAGTACACTAATAGAGTAAAATCGCTCTAATGAATTTATTTCCAAGTACCAAGATGTATTTACTATTGATATACTCACAGCTGCTACTATACACTGGTCTCTGTGATAATTTCTGTTACAAACATGGTGTTATAGCTCAGGTACAAAAAGCTGTTCTAATCTACAGTTTGGCATAAAAATCATAGATTAATCCCATCTTAGAGAAAAAAAAAATCTGTGTTCAAGACTTAGAATCTTCCCATATTGAAAAAAAAAATTAACATAAATTCATGTCAAGGTGTTTGGTTTGAGAGGTTTTTGGTTTTGGTTGAAAGCAAAAACGATGCAGTCAGAAAAATTTCCATGGTGGTAATATTTGTTGTCTTTAAATCATTAAAAGAAGATAAACATTAACAAATGAAACTTAACATCATTTAGTTTCCTATTATAGACAAGGAATTGTAAATTTGTCAGAGTGGTTTGTAATCTGTGAATTAATTTCTCAGCCTTAACTTCACAGTCTGTTATCACATGCTCCCATTTTTCAAATAGCATACAGAAGGCTAAAGACAAACTTCTGCTACAGCATCTTGCTTTTCTCTTTAGCTACATTTGAACAACATTATCATCCTCATGAGCCAATTTCTAATGCTGTCACATTGCATGTTATGGAACTTTTGTAATGGGATGCAACATAAAGCACAGTATACTCAAAGAAAGTAAGTCAGAAGTCTCATTAAATATGGTCCACTAACACAATTACTGGGGTATTATTTGTACTTTTGGGACAAATACTTAAAATCTTGATTTTATCTAGATTCTGTGCTAGTAAAATTGAAACTTGTGATTCTCCAATTGTTTTGTTGTTGTTGCTGTTTTGCTCTCTTTCTGACATAGACAAAGCCTTTCAGACTTACTTTTGTATCTACAGTTTCCTTAGTATTAGATTTAGTTTACAATTGGATGTGTTGTTTTTTTTTCCTCTGGAGTAGACCTCTTTGTTAACTAAATCTTCAGATACCTCTATTTATTGATTCCTTGAGACAATCTGTCATTCTCACGCTAGTTCATCTGATGTACTTCCTCATTATTGTAGAACTGCAGAGGTTAGAAAACCTGTCCTTCAAACACTGTAGGTTCATGCTTTATCAGGATCTTGATGTTTAGTGTTTGTTTTGGGATTTTATTTATTTTTTTTTTCTGTTACTACCTTTCTCTGTTTTATACCTTTGCACACATCTCCATTTACTTTCTGCATCTTTTTCAGACATCCTAATATTCTGTAATCAACTATCCTCTGGGTTTTTTTGCTTAGCAAAGGAAATCTAGGTAGCTTGAATTTCAGCCTAAAAGGTGTAAAAGGAAATGCTAGCTCTAACTCATGCATCTTCCGTCTGCTTGACTACAAAAATGTATTTTTTAAGGGATGTTTACAAACTACTTCCAGTGATCATTTGGAGTAAAAGCAAGGTTTGGTGACTGGACTTCTCTCTATTTTAGTAATTACATCATTTGCTTTTCGTACTTACCTAGTATCTACTGCGTTTAATAATCACCTAACATCACTGCAATCAGGGCCTGTTTCTCCAGAAAAAAAAAATAAATCTGTTGTTTACCCACTGCTGATTCATTCAGTCTCAGGGAGGTGATTTAGGACTGACTCACTGCTAGCTTCCACAGATTAATCAGATGTAGTTATGTTGCATCAAAACACTGTAAGGTTTTTGACCATCTGACTATGAATAGAAACAAAGTCTTGGTATATGTCCATGAAATGATGAGCATTAACAGTCTGACCCAACATGGTGATGTGAGAAAGCCCTATAGTACATTGATGTTATATTGGTTTCAGATGCTGTTCATGTCCTTTCAAGAAACCATCCTGTAGGACTGACATTTATGTGTAGAGATTGAATAGTATCTCTGTAGTATGTAGCCTCTATACGATGTATAACGTGAAGGTTTTGCTGCCATACAGGCAGATGTACATTTTTTAGCTCCCTGTTTGTTACTGAGGGCAGGCAAGTAAAATGTGGCCAAGAATGGGCAGAGTCACCAAAGACCAGAGGAAAAGAGGTTTGAAAAGATTCAGCTTCCAACCGAAAAGTGTATGGGTGAGCCTGAACCTGGAGTGCTAATGGAGCTGTCCCTGAGGAGACATGACCTTGCCATCCCAAAACTCCCAGCAGAGTCAGCACCGCTGGAGATACTGAAAGACTGAGGTCAGAGTTGACCAGGGGGATTTGTCTAGTTGTATGTGTTAAGCCATGAGCCATCTGCTTCAGGAGCCCCAGTCTCTGAGGATCCTGAAGCTAGTGCCCAGATAGGTACCCACATCTGGCATAAGTGTAATTTTGCATGTGTTTATGTGTGTCTGAGTGAGTGTATTCCCTTGAATTCTGCTCTGTTTGACTCCTACTTCAGTCAGCTGTTCTCTATAAAACTAAATTGACTGTGGCTTGTATTAGACTACTTAGTGTAGGTTACAGATGTATAGCAGAGATGGAGAACTCGCACATAGGAATAGCTTAATTCTTCCAATATGCAATGATTTGTATCACCCAGTATGGTAGCACAGATGTATATATTCCTATGTGTGTGCATATATGCATCTATGAGTGGATTTTTATTTATCTGTGCATAAATCATATGTGAACTTAAAGGCATACTCAGGCATCTTAGATCTATGTATGAACAGCGCAAGCCAGGGGTCATACAGTTTCGAATAGTATCCCTGTGTTAGAATTCAGGGCAAATTTCCATGTGTCGCAATGTAGTATGTGTACACGGCATTAAATTTATACAGAGAATTTGACTTTTTAAAAATAGAACGTCACCATCTTACATTAGGGGCTTTTTTTTCCTTTTTCTTTTTCATGGCTTTTAATGTTTTGTAATTACTCAGTTTCATCTAGGATATGAAAATGAGAAAACCCACAACAAATAATTCTGTTTCCTGATTATTCAGTGATTATGTGTCCTGTTATTCTGCTCTTAACATCCATTTCCTTTTTATGTTTTCCCAGTTCTTTGTGATTCACTGTCTTTTTTATAGAGCAACTGACAGCAGACTAGTAAAAACTACTGCTTGGCCTGGTAACTAGCACATGACTTTTGTTTAGGTTGGCTTTTTCTGTCAGTTTGGACGGTTCATTTATCTTTGAGACATACTTCCCTCACACAACTTCTTCTTCTCGGTAGAAACAATTTCTTTGGAGCTTTGTTAACAAGTGACAGGCAGTTGCCTTTTTCTTATGAACTGGTGATGCTTCTCTTTCCCTCTGGACAGTGATGTGACGGCTCTTCTTCAGAACCACCGTGACAAAGATTGCATCAGAAAATGCTGGGCAGACAAGAAGTGCTTGGATGCTTAATACTGCTCTTGTAGCTGCATCATGGTTTGCTACTGAAAGAGAGGACAAACCCCTATAAACTGGAGATACAAACATCCACAGAGGAATAATGCGGGATTCTTCTTTTCTTTTGTGCTGAAAAATTATTGTCTCTGTAACACTAGAAAACTAGGTCACAGTGTCATGACCCTAATTCCATAAAAAAAAACCTGGGACTAATGACAAATATAAGAGGCATGAAAATTCTTTTTTAGTAAGTATGTTATACCCTTTAAAATAAAGCTAGGAGAGAGTCATTCAGTTTGATGTGGCATTGCATACAGGGCATGATAAAACCATCAGTCTTGAGAAAAGAGGCAGCTGCATATAGATCTGTGGTTTTCTTTTTGTATTTGACCAAGAGTCTTTGCTGTCGGAGACACTGGGTCCCGTGGCGTGCCTCAGGGGAGAGGCCAAGGGATCAGGTCTAATGGCACAACTCAAACTGCCCACGAACT
>WTSP01015849.1:0-14100 GCA_025331215.1 Actenoides lindsayi | reverse complement strand
GCCCGGTTGTCGGCGGGGGGCCGGGGACCGGGTCCACCCGGAGCCGGCCCGCCTTCCCCGGACCCGCCGGGGAGGGTCGATGGGTCTCCCCGCAGGGCTGCGGTGGTCCGGACGGGCCTGCGGGCACCCGGGCCCGGCGTCGCGGAGGGGCCGGCCGGGGGACGGCGAGGGCCCGCGGGGAGCGCCGGCCCGGCGCCCGCACGGCACTTGTCACCCACCGGCACCGCGGCCACCCCGTCCTCCCGCCGGGCCCGTCTGGGGTTGCTCTCCCCCCCCCATCCCCGCGGCGGAGCGGGCCCTGAGCCCCGGTGGCGGCGGGATGAGCCTTGAGGGTCGGGGCTGGTTTTCCCGGCCGCGGGCTGCGGGGTTGTGTAACGCCCGAGGCGAAGTCGCTTCTCGCGGGCTGGAGCGGAATTTCGGCTGGAGCGGCTCCGGGAGCGGTTCGGCTGTGCCAAACCGGCCGCGTGCAGCTGCCTGGCGCTTTTTTTTTTTTTTCCCATTTTCCACTGAAAGCCCCCAGTTTCCACAGCGAGAGCTGCCAGTTTGCAGCGCAGCCTGCAGCGCTGTCGGTAAAGTGCGAACATGTTTTGCCTGCCCTGCGCAGCCGGGTGGCTCCGGGCGCGGGGCGATGCCCGTCACCAGCAGCCTGCTGCCAGCGGGGAGGAGCGCGGGCTGCTCGCTGCACCCCCGGTGCTGGGGCCCGGCGCTGGCCGGGCTGCTCCGCTGCTGCACTCCTGGCAGGGTGCTCAGGAGCTGGGCAAGGACGGAAGTACAAGTAGAGGCAGATGGGATATGATCAGCTGCTCCAACTACTGAATTGGTAAAATCTGTCTATTAGTAAGGGCAGGATGGAGAACTAACGCTGCACTTGGACTTGAGTTACCTTTTCCTGCTTCCTCTGAAATGGTTTCTTTTGTATGAATTTTGTGTTTTTCTGATAACCGGTGCTTGGTGCACTGAATCAATTTAGTTGATTCACGAATGTATTGAAAAGTTACCTGTGCTGAGCTGCTCCTGCTGTCAGTTGCAGATGGAGGGTGGAGTGGAGAGAAGATGAGTTGTTGACTTAAGTTTAATCTTCACTGTTTCCGTGTAGGGTGGTGAGGATTGTCCCGTGCTACACAGCGAGGACTGCCATTGCTTACCCTGTGTGAATGCCAAGCAGAACGGAGAGCCGTTTGGGCATAATGAGGACAGAGGAGGTCACATTTAAATACTAAAATCATTTGTTAGGAGTTTCTCCACCCCTGTGGAAGTTGGGGCTGCAGTCACACAAGGTACCCTGATTGCTGTAGGTCAGCTTCTCTTCACAGACCTCTCACATGTGTGACTTGAAGGAGAATGTCCTTGTGGACACGAACAATTTATTTTTGAGTTGAGGAGGGGAAAAAAGAGTCTTTTCCAAACATGCTCTTCATTTGGGGAAAGCCTGTGGTGTCTCTGAACAGCAGGCTATTCCAGTAATCCTGCTTCAGCCAGCAGTGCCAGGCACAGCGGAGGAGACTTTACCCCTTTGAGCTCTCAGCTGCTTTTCCCTCAATGGCTTTTTATTGCACCATTGTTCGGTTTAGTCTGGGCTTCTCTCTGTGTGGGTAGGCGTGTAATGGCTACAGCAGAAATGCACAGCTTACTGGGAGGGAATGACCTAGGGATAGTACTTCTGGGCTGTACTACCACTGGGCAAATTAAAACCTCTTTTTTTCAAGCCTCATTTCTGATACTGTGCCCTAAAGGACAAAACGTGCTGATGGCAATTACAGAACAGCCAGGTGCCACACGTAGTTGAGTTGCGGCCTAATGTGTTCTGCTCGTCTCTTGGAGAGCTGCCCCTGAGCACAATCAGCGCACTGTCAAGTCAAGCTCGCTTCCACGGCTATGTCAGCAGACCTCTGATACGCAGGTGACAGGTCTTCCTCTCCAGTTACCTTCTTGGCTTTTAAAGGACTTTCTTCCTGTGCAGGCTTTCCTCTAATAGGAGCTGACTTCTGTGCAGTCCTTGATCCACTGTCACTGTAAGCTGACCAGAAATATCTGTGTGGGAAGGCAGGTTAAACTTTTCACCCTCTGTTTCTGGTGATTAGAGTCGTCAGCCATTGTGCCTGTATTTGAGTGGAAAAGAGGAGCAGAAGATTGCGTGAGTAGCCCTGTGTGAAACGGGAGACTAAGAACTAGCACTAATTTCCTTTTGCTCGTTTGCATTGGCTCCACCTTCAGCAATGTGTGCTGGGTTAGTAGTTCTTGCTTTGTCTTGGCCAATGCAGTGTCTGTTCCCATGGAAATGAGGGTGGAAGTGGTAAGTGTCAGCAGAGAACTTTGTCTGGATCAGCTTCTCCTGCCTGAAGTGCCAGTGGGCAGATGGTGTCCACAGTCTTCCCTCCTGCCCCTGCTTCGATGGGGAATTATTTGGTTCAGAGCTCTTGAGACATGCATCAGTTTGCATTTGTACAGTAACCCTGACACAATATGTCATGTCGAGTCGAGGTCTTTTGAGGGCTGCTCAGGAGGTGATGAAATAATGATTGAGAAGAGGCAAGTTTTATTATTTCTGTTATTTTTCTCAGTTATTGTCCCATTTGGGAATGTTGTTTGAGCCCTTCTCAGAGGGCATCTGATGCCTGCAGACGGTGTCCATTTCAACTGGCTGGCTGTGAGAGCAGCAGCTGATGGAGCTGCTGGTGCTCTTGAAACCCTTGTGTATCTTTCTGGCTTCCTCCCTTATGTCGTGAAGCTGGCACGTATTGAGTGGCTATGGTGAGAAGAATGGGCCTTGTAAAACGTCATAATGCTTTTCACCCTTCTGCCATTCCCTGCGTTTTCACTTGCTGAGGGTGAGTCTCTAAAACCCGATACCATTGACTGCTAATTTCAGATCTGGTGAATGAATGAGTTGACTCAGTCCTGTGCTGACAGTTTTGGGTTTGTACTCAGAGTTTGTAATTTGAAAACGTTGTAAAAATATTCTAGGTGTTTTCCCTCTTTGAAGCAGGAGTCAATAGTCAAGTCCTTTGGCTCTGTGCCCTGTTTGTGAAACAGACTCTTCTTTCTGAAGCAGTGGGCGTGAGTTTACTCGCGTCTTAGATTGCAGCAGGTCCAGACCTATTTTATTACGGGACCTGAGTTCAGGGGCCTTGGCTACTTCTGCTTCTTGCTCCAGTAGTGCCTCCTCCTGGTCAGAACAAGGAGAGGAGGCAGGTCTGATGAGAGCCGAAGTGTGGCACTTAGGGAATAAAGCACTTCAAGAATATATAAAGTGTCTCTTCCACGTGCCTCAGAACTTAACCCTTCCTCTCACTGTTTTGTGCTTGAAACGTAGCTTCTGACTATGGTATGAAGCTGCCGATCTTGCGGTCCAACGCGGAAGATCAGATTCTGTACCAGACCGAGCGTTACAACGAGGAAACGTTCGGCTATGAAGTTCCCATCAAAGAGGAGGGGGACTATGTGCTGGTGTTGAAGTTTGCAGAGGTCTATTTTGCACAGTCTCAACAGAAGGTAAGCAACAACTTGTCTCTTTGATGTGAGTTCCTGGCTAAGACTGGGTGTGTTCAGGTTACCTCTGCTGCTTTGCATGCTGGAGAAAGGAGTGAAGTAAGGTGCTAATGGTTCACTTAGTTCCTAGAGCTCTCGTGGGCTTTGAAACTTCCAAGCTCTCTTCCACATTCCAGATACACAGTTGGCCTGGAAGACTGCATTACAAAGTATTCAAACAAACATGTGCAACTAAACATAAATATCACTAGAGTTTTACGATCTGTTTAGGCTGTGCTGGCTTTCAGAAGAAGTGTGTTTGCCTTTGTCTTGAAGACTTGTTCCTGACCTGACAGCGTGCTCGCACTGGGGGAATATTGCACAGATTGAATCAGGGAAGTGATCTGGATTAAATAACCTACTCAAACCAAGGTTTTACAAATGCAGTAAGACTTCATACTTGTTCAAACATCCCAAAAGCACAGAGTTAAATTCAACTTTCTTTAGAGAAGATTAATCCTTGCCCACATTTGAAATCCCTTATGTACAGACACGGAAGCAGAAGCACAAATTACTCAAAAGCCCTGTGTTAAATTGGGAGAGAAGTGGTGGGTGTTTTAGTCTGGCTTTCCTCTGACTCCAACTTCTTTAGAGTCTTGCTTCTTAAACACTGTGCTGCCTTCCTGCCAGAGAAGTATTTCAGGGAGCAGAACTGGTGGGGCTGGCTTAGAATGGATGCAAAAAGCAGCCTCAGATTAAACGGAAGGGCTGAGGCATCTTTGGTTTCTCTTCCTTCATGTGGTTCATCTGGAATTCCCCAGGTGCTGAGTGAAGTTTGAATCAGTACAGCCCTGAGGAGGACTTTCACTCTGAACTCACAGATGTGGTTAGCAGTTCAACATTTTACCTCCTTCAAACCCTGTGTCCTTTACCATCTTGTTTCCTCTGCTCTGCTGCAGGTTTAACTCCCTAGGGTGTGGTGTGCCACAGCCACCCTGTGGTGGTAGGATCAAATCCTAAGCCAGTAGGTGGAAACAAAGTTGTGAAAGAAAAGTATGAATAAACCAGAATAAAATTGTGCTGTCCTCAGTTTTGAACAGCAGACATAGGGGTTATTTTAGAAGGAGACGGATTTTGGAGTATTTGAAAGCCATGTCCATGCTTCAGTGTCTTTACCTGTCTGCTTTTGGGCTCTGAATCCTTTCCAAGCGAGTGGATCACATGTGGTGGGAGAGTGCATGCTGCAATGCTTTCTGGTCCTGGGTGCATAATAAGCAGAGACCTTTCCTGTTCTGTTCCCCTATCAACTGTCACGTGCCCGAATCTGTTCTGACACTGTCATTTCTTCCACCCTGAAGGTATTTGACGTTCGCTTGAATGGCCACGTGGTGGTGAAGGACTTGGACATTTTTGACAGAGTTGGACACAGCACAGCCCACGATGAGATCATTCCCATGAGTATCAAAAAGGGGAAGCTGAGTGTCCAGGGAGAGGTTTCCACATTCACAGGGAAGCTCCACATTGAGTTTGTGAAGGTAATAAACTTTTCTGGACAGAGCTCTGATCTTCCTTTGCCCCTTCTTCCCCAGCCATGTGATACAGCTGTGTGCTGGAGGAAGAGAGATGATGGTAGCTGGGGAGAATGTTTCTTGTCTCGAAGCTGCAGTGCTGATTTCCTTCTTTGCTTTTTTTAGGGCTACTATGACAATCCAAAAATCTGTGCCCTATACATTCTACAAGGAACAGTGGAAGGTAAGCACACTTTTGGAGCCAGAAGTCTCTTCCCCTTGGAGAGCAGCCTATTGCTTCTCAGACCATGAGATCATAGCTCTTGCTAACCCACCTCTGCCAAAACTGTTTCTCTCTCCGCAAGTTCCCACAGAGTGCAGTTGAAGAGTGAAATAACTGTATAGTGTCCTCCTGCTCCTCCAAGTGAACAGAACTGTATCACTTTTGGAATAAGAAAAAAACAACTTAGTTTGGGACTTCCTGTGTATGGGGTACAGGAAGAGGGCATATGTCTGGTCAGTCTTAGTTTGTAGCTACAGATAAATTCCCTCTGGCCTTGAATGTCAGCAGCAGTCCTGCAGCCAAATAGTTTTTGGAGACCTTTTAGCTAGCAGGGTTTCTTTAATTTTTTTTTACCTGGAGCTTTGTTTTGCATTCCCAGCTTGAGAAGAAGGCAGTGTTTTTTCCTAGTTATCAGGACCTCTGGATAGCAGTTGGGGAGTGCTAGGAAAGTCCTTGCTCATCACCTTCTTTCTAAGTCTCTGCTGGATTTGGATCCCCTTTAACTCTTGAACAGGGGCGTTTTAGGACCCCAATCCAGCCAAAGCATGTTTGCCTTACTGTTCAGGGATTACCACATGCTGCTGAAGATATGGTGCGTAAGCTCGTGGCCAGGTGGTACCTTGCTGTGTGCAGGACCTGCAGTTCAGGCTCCCAGCTCAGAGGACTGGATCTGAGTGGGGTTGGGCCATGCTGCTCTGATAGGTCTTGGTTTGGGGGGTGCGGTAGGACCATTTGTGAAAGGGATTGTTTGCATCTGTATCTGCTGGTCCCACAGGCAGGAGGTGCTTGTTCTCGACTAGATCTCACTGAGCAGCAGCGGTATCTGGCTGTGTGTGCCCTAAGCATGCTTTTTGTCCTGTAACATCTCCCATGGCACGTAGACAGAGTGAAGGATGTCATGTTCTTTGCAGACTGGGTCTTTAGATGCTCTTCCATCGTGGAGGAATGAAATACTGGCCTGAGCCTCTGTGAGGGATGATGATCCTATTCCCTGAAGTGCTCTGGTTGTGGTGCTGATGTAGTGTCAGATGCCCTGTTACCTGTGTTTGTGCTGGACTGGGGAGAGGGGAAGCGAGTGACTCGGGTGATTTCCCAGGCTATATTCTGCCTCCTTCCAACCTTCTGTCTTGTCCAACAGATGTTCCAAAGCTGCAGCCGCACCCAGGTCTGGAGAAAAAAGAGGAAGATGATGATGAAGATGAATATGATGATGGCTCCAGTGTTAAAAAACAGGCAAATAAGAACCGGGTTCAGTCAGGCCCACGCACACCAAACCCCTATGCCTCAGACAACAGCAGCCTCATGTTTCCTATATTGGTGGCCTTTGGTGTCTTCATTCCTACCCTCTTCTGCCTCTGCCGATTGTGAGAGCAAGCCCCACAGAGCATCAGCCAAGGGGCTGGGAGGGAAGGAGTTGGACCAAACATGGTTGCTTTCAATTTCTCCATATTGTTCATAATTTAAGGAAAACAAAAGGAAAAAAAAAGAAAAAGAAAAAAAAGAGAAAAAAGATTCATTTGGAATGAATAGCAGGTCCAGGTAAGAGGGAGCTTACCTTCCCCCTGCCAGCAAGCAGCGAGGCCCTCGCCTTCCCCTTCGCACCCTGTGCAGCCTCTGATCCTCCCTGGGGCATCCAAGAGTAAACTGAGTCCTGGTTGTCTGTGTATTGGGCTGTTGAAAGCTGATGGCACCAGTTCTGGGACACGGTCCACCTTGAGAGAAAGCCATGTGCTGCAAGATCTCTGCCTTTGCTGGGTGGAATGCAGTTCCTTAAGCAGGGAAGCAGCTCTTAAAACCAGGCCTGGGTACATGTTTTGTCTGGGAGCATGGAAGTGTTGTGGTGCTGTTGGGTGACTCACGACTGTGGAGGACAGAGCTTGGCTCAGCATCTCCCTGAATGTGTGCAACACGATGTATGGTACTCGCCTGCATAAAGATACCAATACTCCAGCTAGCTGCTCAGCCTCTGTGGAGATGTTCCCCTCCTAAGACTGCAAGCTGCGCCAGGAGCAGAGGGATTTATCTGGCCTGATATGCTGCACCAGTTGGGAGAGACTTTTCTAGGATGGCAACTGCAATGTTAGATCCGACGCAGAGGGATTCTGCTGTAGCCTGCGAGAGGCTGACGTTGTTAGCGTCTGATCAGATGCACTTGTTTTCTGTATTGATTATGGCTTTTGTTTCCTTTAATATCTTTTTCTTTTTGAAGATTTCATTTTAAGCCCAGTTCCTTGTTTTGCCCTTTCTAGCAAGTGACCTCTCCTTTGGAAGAAGCTGAGAACCAGATGACCTAGAGAGGAGGTTCTGGACTTGTTCCTTGACCTTCCCAACAGTTCTCTCCCTGCCCTGTGACTGAGCAGCCTGTGCCGTAGGACAGAGCGGAGCAACCTCGCGGGTGCTCCCTGTGAGCTCCTGTTCCCTGTCGTAGGGGCCAGGCCTGCCTGTGGAGTGCAGTGGAGTTGGTCAGTGTCTTTAGTTAGCTCAGCCTTTTGCTTACTGAGGCACTGTAGTGAAGGGGCAGATGTCCAACACTTCAATACCATAGAGCAAGGTGGTTTATTGCCTTCCAGAGATCTGGAAGTGAGCAGAACACTGGAGACAAGGTCATGCACTTCCCCCAGGGATGTTTCTGCAAAAGGCTTCTGTTTCCACATGCAGAGCCTGTGCCTGCCTGGCAGAGGCTGAGAGAGCGACAGCCCTCTCTGTGCCTGCTGAGCCAGAACTGCAGGCCCCGAGGAGCTGCCTTCCCATGGTCCTAGCCTCTGACGTGTTGAGCAGTGCTGGCTGGTGGGAGGGAGCTGTTCTGTGTGCTGGAGCAGGCTCTGTCCCAGGCAGGGTTGGATCCTTGCAAGTCAGCTTCGATGCTGGTGAGCTCTGTGCTCACAGAACGCTTTACCTCACGCGATCTCTGTTCTCAGAAGTGCCCTCTCCACCCAGAGCAGTGGCCCTGAGCAATGTCCTTGCTGCTGCTCCTCCCTGGGCCTGAGTTTTCCTAGCAGTTCTTCTTGGATTTGATCCCCTGCGGTGGCTCAGCCTTTTCTTGAGCTGAGAAGGGTCAGAGAATTCCCTGGTTTCTGGATGGGAAACCAGAGGAGCAGCCTCTGCTGGGCCCAAGCAACTGAAGCCTTTGCTTCCCCCTAACCCTCAAGCTGTGACAGGAGCTGTCAGCTCACTTGCTCCAGAATGGGAGCTGGGGGAGGTGTCAAAGCACTGCTCTCTGCAGCAATGGCACTGAACCTTGCCTGTCTGATCACATACATCACTGCTATAGGCCTGACCCTGATTCTGTGTCTGTGAGCTAAAAAGCAAGCAGTAGGACCTTAACTACCTTCTCTCAAGTGGTAACAGCCAGTTCAGGAGAAGCAAGAGGGTTCTTGGCACAATGAAAGGGAAAGACAGGCTTTAGAGAAAGCAGATCTGAAGAACAGACCTTAGGATGAAAAGGCAGTAAGCTTGAAGTTGTCTGCTTCATCTTCTAGCTGCTGTTAAAAATCTTAGTACTTTTTAAAACTCTTATAAAACATGACCTCTGTTTTGTTTGGTTCCTGCAGAGATTCTCCAGTGTTTTTGGGATTGCTGTAACTGGATCATAGAGACATTTACATTGAGATCTTTATCAGTTTTGAGAAGCATGAACTGCACTGATTTGTTAAGCAAAGAACCCGGGCTTGAAAGGAAGCTTAGAATCATAGAATCAGCTTCTCTGTAAGGAGCTGTTCTCCTCCAGGCCTTTTAGGTTGCATTTGAGCGTCCTTGAAGTGAGGAATCCCTCAGCTTCTTGCGGCTCACCCAGTAATCTCTGCACCTTGCCAAGAATGAGAAAAGGGTGTGCATTTAGGTGTGCAAAAGTTGAAAACAAGTTTTCTAGGATAGTTTATCTCTGCCTCTCCTGGCAACCAGGGCACCCATTTGGAGCCATCAGCCCCCCTAAGGCAAAGCTCTGCAGGAGTGTGATCTGTTGTGCTCCAGTTGCTCAGTTCAAATGAATTTGTCTTATTTAAATAAGAATAGGGAGGTGGAATAGTTCATCCTTCATGGCCTCAATTTAGTTGTTTCAGCTCTATTTTCAAGGATCTTTGTCACTATAAAGCTGGTTGAGGGGTTCCTGACCCTATTTTGGTGCTATGAGCAATTTTCCTTATTGATCCATCCCCTCCTGACAGGTTTGCCTTGGAAGGAGCCTTCAAACAAAGTGTGTGGAGATAACCAGTTGTCATCACCTTGCTGGGAATGGCATACTGAGAATGGCTGCTCTTGCCATCCCTGTCTGGCACCTCCAGCCAGCCAGAATGGTATAAGGCGGTACCTGGTCCTGGGTCCATGGAAAGAAAAAGTTTGGGTTGCTGTAGTTTTCCAGTATGGGTGTTTGAGAGAATATCCAAAATGTTGTTTAACTGGGGCCAGTTAGAGACAAGTCTGATTGTGCTTTGTTGCCACCCACCAGCAGCAGGCAGGTGGAGGGTGGGGAGCAGCATCAGAACAGACCCTGGCTTGGCTGGTGGAGCAGTTGTGTGGAGAGGGGCAGAGAAGGCAATTTTAATAAAGCTTCCACTTAAAAGGGGAGATGACACAATTGATCATGTTTTGGGCCTGGATCCAGCCTCAGGGTAGTGATTCTAAAGCCTATTTTAATTACCCCTCCTCACCCCCTCTTTTCATACCTTTAAACCAGGCCTTTTTCCCCGTTCTGTGTGTGTGTGACAAGCAACAGCTCTGACCCTTTTGATTATCCCAGGTGGCAGTGAGCAGAAAGCCAAATGAATTCCCTTCTCTTTTTGGTGCCTTTGTCTCAGGCTTTGAATAAAAGTCTATTTGAAGAAGCTTCTTTTTTTAAGAAGCTTTGGCATTGTTTTCTTTATTTCTTCCTAAGGGACAGGCATTCCCTGCACTTGTGACCAGCTGGGGACTGTCTCACTGTCCCTGGATGCCAGCTCTGCAGGTCACAGCTGAAGCAGAGAACTGCAAGTGAATATCTTTGGTTCCAACCCTTGAGGTCAGTGGAAAAAAAGCCTAGCAGGGGATAGGAGAACTGGAATTGCTCCTTTGGGTCTGGTCTCCCCCAGAAATCTCCCTAAGGCAGGATAGAGAACTTCCAGACTGTCTGGTGCCTGCCTGTCTGTGCAGTTCAGAGCTGAGTGAATCATGGCTAGGTCCTGGGAGTTGTGTGGTGCTTACAGCTTCTGGGTGCAGTATGGCCTAGGTGGTCCTGCTCCCCAACTCACCAGCTAAGGGCTTGCCCTGCCCTGTTTGGGTCTGAACAGGGAGCGGAGACCTGGGCTTTTTCCCTTGGCCTTCCTTGAAGTTGAAATGGGATTGCAACAGTGAGGGAAATGTCTTGATACGGGAAGTCTGAGATGACCAGACCTGTCTGTGATGGAAAACAGCAGGAAAAGGGAGAAGACCAGCAGAGCAATTTCAGCCCTTTATATGAGCAGCTGTGAAGTACCAAGTGTTTAAGGTTCTGTTTGGTGGTCGAATGTGGGAGCGATTAATTTACTTGTACTTAAGTGGTAGGGAGGGAAATATCTTTGCTGAGAATCCAAGGGAAATAGGAGCTGGGCCAGCAGTGAGCTAACTTACCTACTGGCACTCTTGCATCTCTACTACAAATGCCAAAGTCTAATGCAATTCAAGGATGCTTTTTTTTTTTAACATCAGCCTGGTTCCACCAGTCCATCTTCACTGGCTAGTCCCAGATAGGCTCAGACAGGTAATCTCAATGGCACAAATGCCACCAGGCTGGAGCTGTGAAAGCTCAAATGTGATTACATGAACAGGCCTCCTGTGCTGCACCCCTGCTTCGCGCACTGCCCAGCCAGGCTGCGGCACGTGGGCTTCACCTTGGATCGGAATGGCTTCGTCCCAGGAGTGTAGTAGCATTGAAATGTTGCTAGGCTGGACAGGAGTGGTGAAAGCAGGTCCATGTCTTCCGGGACTCTGGCTTGCTCAGAGTTTATTGTTGTATATTAAATACTATTTTTGGAGATTGAGGGGCAGATGGGGAGGGAGGGGATGTAGCAGCACTGTCTCCAGTTTGATCAGTGGGACTCTACTGCACGTTATTGATAGGTTTTAATTTTATTTTATTTTTCCCCCCCAAAGTGCTGTATTTAAAAAAAAAAAAAAAAAAAAAAGAAAGAAAAAAATAATCAACAAATAGAAGTGCTTTCCTCCCTCCTAGAAACAGTGCTGGCTGATTAAGAAAATGTGAATTATCTTTTGCAAGCATCGGAGATCTCTGCTAAAGAGTTTGTGTGATGGAGAAAGTACAGCTTGAACCAGTTTGCCTGGGGAGAGTGTGAATCTAGGAAACGCAGGATCCCTGCCCTGGAGTTGTTCCCAGTCACGCGTCGCAGGGCTGTGCTCGCGCTGCCGCAGCTGTTCTCTCACGCTGAGCAAGGGCGCTGGAGGGAGGCAGCGGCTGGAAACTTGCTGGCAAGTGGGGGCTTGAATTTTCCCTGGTTTCTATGGGAGCTTTGTGCGTTCAGGGCTTTCCACTCGAGAAGCAACTGGGTTGGTAAAGCAGCCCCAGAGACGGTGAGAGCAGAGGCAGGTTTTGTGCTTCGTGCCAGGAGGCAGCAGCTAGGACTGTGAGGTGCTGGGCAGGTGACGGTGATGTTCGGGTCCCATCGTGGTGGCAGCTTTTAGTGCTGGCAGGTGGTCCCACCTCTCCACGGTGCCCAGCTGTGTAGGCTGGGACGTGTGGAAGTGACCCGTGCCATTGGCATTAAGGACATGTCACAAACTACTTGAAGCTGCGGGTCGAAGTTGTCTGCAAAGGCTCAAGCAGTGTGGGGAGAGATCTCCATCTGTACTTGTCACCAGTACAAAGGGGTTTTAAGGAGGATTTTTTTTATTTTACTGTTCATTGCTTTGTGTTATAACAACTTGCAGTGACGTTTTTTTAGTTTGTTTTGCAGCAAGCTTGGGCCCCGGGTGAAAAGCACAGATGTCTATTTCTGATTGCATTGGCTTTGCAGGGACTAGTTTGGGGGAAAGACGGGAGTGGGGGTGGGTTATTTTATTTTTGGTACATGGTAGCGGTTTTATTTTTTCATTTCCCTGGGATGTTTGGTTGAGGGAATGTTCTGAAATCTACTGTCTGGCAGTTTTAACCAGCAGTGTGTTAAAGGAAAATAAACAAAATTATATTGTCACTTGGATGAGGTGGTGCCTCTTTTCTAGCGGTGGGGGTGGAGAAGCCCCCTCTGCTTTATGGCTTGCGGGGCAGGAAGCCGAGACCGACCGCGGGCTGCTGCCGAGATGCAGTTTAACATCCCTCTGCTGCTGCTGCCCACAGCCTCTGCCTGTCCCTGCCTCCCTCCAGTACCGCTCCGGTACCCTCTTGCCAGTTGTTCTGGGTGATTAAGTGCGAGTCGAATGGTACAGCATCCTCCTTAAAAGTGCTGATGTGGACCTCGTTGCTTCCTGCTCATATCAGGAGCACCAGAGATGTAATCTGCCTCCTGGGGGTTTACAGGCTGCCTCCCTTTCAGCTTGAAACTGCGTCAGAGGCGGTCACAAGGGGCTGGAGCTGGAGCAGAGAGAAAGCGGCACCTTCCTCCTCTGGGTGCCTCCTCTCTGGGGACAAGGGACCCTGGTTCCTGCAGAGCAGCTGCTCTTCCAGGCGCTTTGGGTCTTTGTTCTGTCCTTCCTGGGGCACAGGATGCAGGGACCAAACCCGGGGGAGGATTTGGGAGCACTGACACGGGCAGGCTTGTTTGAAATAGCAGTTGGTTGGCAGCAGCAGCAACCATCGCTAACCGCTGCTCTAAATCTGTTTCCAGTCAGCTGGAGTGTGTTGAGTGTTGGCTGGAGTCTGACAAGAGGATGCAGATGTTTCTTGTTCTTGCCCCCATTCCCTGAAGGGCTGGAGGTGACTCTTAGCAGCTCCTAAGTGCCTACTGCAGGCTGGAGGGCAGCCCCCCTTATGGGGAGAAATGCATCCTCTCCGTGGGACCTCTACAGTCCCTCCCACCAGGCTCGGGAGACTTGTCTGACGTCTGCCACTGTCCCTCTGCTGTGTGCTCAGGGGGTGGCAGTGGCACAGCTGTGAGGCTGGCTGGCCTGGGCAGAGCCCGGCAGGGCACAACTGCTCCCTGGGTGACTCTTCTTGGGGCCTGTGGCCCCGTCACTGTCCCTGCCCAGATCTGGGTGTCTGCTCCCCAGGGACAGCAGCTGGGGTGTCCCAGGCCAGGGCAGCAGGGGGGTGTGCGCTCCAGGGTGTCCCTGACGTAGCTCCAGCTGCTTCCCCAGCTGTTCTTGACACTGTTCCCTAAAAAGAGCAGGGCTCTCTGGGGGACACCGGCTCTCTGTAATTACCCACTGCGCTGTGGGATTCGCACCGATGTAATTAACGGCAGAGCCAGGTGCCCCCACTGTGCAGCGAGGGGGGGATCTCCCGGGCCGTGCGGCAGGAGCGGGGTGCGGGCCCGGGGGACAACGGGCTGGGGCTGGTTTCGTTTGGTTTTTGTGTTTCTTATCCTCAGGTAACTCGCAGCGTTTCCCACCCCCCGTCCTGTCCCGCCGCCCGCCCGCTGTGCACGGCCTCGGGCCGAGGACACCCGCGAGGTGGGTGCTCGCGTCCGGCGTTCCGCGGGCGACGAGTCGAGACGCGGCTGCCGGGTCCCCCCTCCGGGCACGCCCGCGGCGGGCTCTGCTTAGCTTGGGGGGCCTCTCTGGTTGCTAGGCAGCGTCCGGTCCGCACCCTCTGACCCGTCGCGGCCCCGCCCCGCGCTCCCATAGCTACCGAGGGAGGCGGCGGCCATCTTGGCGGCGGCGGGGCGATGAGCGGCTCGAAGGCGAGGGCGGCGGCGGCGGCGGCGGGGCCGGAGAAGAAGC
>WTSP01015848.1:29944-40018 GCA_025331215.1 Actenoides lindsayi | reverse complement strand
CCCCTCAAGGTCCTTCTGGGAGTGAGGGGCCCAAACCTGACCCCAGGATTCGAGTGGCAGCCTCCCCAGTGCCCAGTGCATGGGGATGATCCCTGCCCTGGTCCTGCTGGCCACACTATTTATTAAACTTTAATGGAATGAACAAATACCCTTCACAGTAACACAGTCTGGCAAGTTCAAGTAGATGAAAGAAACAAAGGAAAAACTGCCTCGCCAACTGCTTTGATCATGCTTGGATAAAAACCAAAAGCCCCTAAACCTCACCAAAAAAATTCCCCCTGTTCAGAAGGAAGGAATGTGAACTACTGCTTCTGAAAAAACAATTCTGATCAGTGAGGCCACTTAATAATTATTGCTCTAAAAACCCAGTCTTTTGCTTACAAGTTTAGTCTACCAAAGAGAATGGCCAACAACCAACTACTATCACCACACAAATGCCTTCCAACTCCAGATTTTTGTAGAAGACAAAAATAAGATTAATTTAAGCCTGCAGAAAAGCTTGGCAGGTTTTCCACAGCAATTGCCTCAATGCTTTTATCTCTTTGAAATAGATGAGCCTCTCACAACAAAAGGAACTTCAAGTCACACAAATGTGAATGAACAATGCTTCTCAAGTAAGAAGGGTCTAATCAGGGTGGAGAAGTTTTCCTCTTCCTTCCCAAAAGCTTCTATTACACATCTTGCCAGTACTGCTTTAGAAGTGGTTTCTTTTAAAAAACTAATCAGAACCAAAGCACATGGGAAACCACAACAAAGCTGCTTCATGATGTAGGGGAATTCCTAACAATTCCTCACAATTGCTATTATTCTGTCCTAGGAGAGTATTATTCTATTACTCCATCAATTTCTGAGCAGCACAAGGGTGAACCAGCCGCACAACTGCCTCATGCTGTAAGAAACAGCCTTTAGCAGCTTTAAACTTAGAGGTGGGCAGCAAAACCATATAAACATATAAAAAAAATATGTAAAAACATATAAACATCATGGAAAGCATTTTGTGTTCTCTTGGAAGTATTTTTGTGTGCGCTTCGATTTCCCCTTCTCTGATCTGCCCATCAATCCGATGCCAGTGCTGCTTCCTGGTTTGAGTCAGAACAGAATCAACTCTGTTCAGGGATTTTACTTTTCAGCTAAGTCCTTCTAAGTCAGGATGGTTTTGTGCAGTTACGTTATTCTAAGTCAAGAACAGGTATGTTTGAGGCTGGAAAGTGCATTAAGCTGGCAAAAACTCCACACACTACTGATTCTTTAGGCAGCGAGAATCAGCGACTTCAGTAGTTGTAAAGGAGATGTAATGACCCATGCTGATTATTGCAGAACATTAGCAGCAGCTAACCGAGGTACCAAGTACAGATAAATCAACCATTCCCTGAAAATCCATGTTTTATCTACAGTCACACTGCATTACTAGAAGTCAAGAGTTACCCAGATAAACCCTGAGAGTGCCTTCTACAAATTCAAATTTCAGAGACTTGCTCTTTCTTGGGTGAGGCCTCAAATTAAAGAGGAAAACAAGAAAAAAAAACCCCAAACCCAAACATCATCCCCAACTACAATGTAGTCCTGAGAGAAAAGTGGCAATGCTTCTGACAGTGACAGTAAGCATATAGAACTGTCCTTCACAGCAGACACACTTACAAGGATAAGGGACCTTGAACCACGGAGCTACTAAGAGCACCCCTCGCCGGGCGTCCGTGCGCGCGTAGAAGCCGTACTTGGAACTGTCAGGGGGAAACACATCTGTCACAGTGAAGATGAAGCAAAGCAACCATGACACCAGGATAGCCAAAATAATCTGTGAAAGAGGAGATAAAAAAAAGGGGGGGGGCGGAAAGCTGTTTAACCTATCATTGGCCATGTTCAGCAGCAGCAAACAGTTCCTGCACTCAGTATCTATCACACACAGACCACTGTGGGATCTCTGAAGAACCAGTAAGTCCTGCAGGAGACCAGCTGGATGCCTCCCCACGGCCCCAAACAAAGGTGCTGTTACAAAAGCTCTAGAATGAGAGGGAACCTCTTCTCTCCACTAACAAATGGAAAAGTCTCCGAACAGGCACTAAACCAGTGAATTAGTCTCAGCTTTACCACAGAAATGAAAAGAAGTTTTTCACAAGGGGGATTGGAGTATTGCTTTCATAAAACTGTAAGAGAACGACCTCGCCACCCCTTTTTGGGGAGCTCAGTTTAGGCTTTCGCTGCACGTGTAAACAAACCACCTTCCCCACCCCTTCCCTCCTCTCCATCCTCTTCATCAGAGATGGATACCAGAGTGGGTCTGGCAGAACTACAACACCAGGCTACTTCCTCTGGCAAATGAGCCATTTAGTTACGTTTGCCTTAAGCCCATTTAAGCATTTATTTCATCATTGCAATCTACTGTATCATTAAGAAAAATCAAAACCAAGGGAAAAAAAAAAACCAACCCAAACCATAAATTACATTTGGTTTCTTTTTGTTATTTTCCCCCACCCCCAACTGAAGAACAAGTGCAACTACTCACAGGGAACATCTTGAAGAGCTGCAGCCTGTACGCTGTCCATCCTTTCTTGGATTTGTAAATGGGTAAAGGAAATTTGACATTTCTGGCATACTGAGAAAACAACAATACTAGGAAAATAGTCCTGAGGAAAAAAAAAAAGAGGAGGAGGAGGAGGGTGGGACAAGAGACATGTCATTAGCACCAATATGTTACAAACCCTTCACAGCACAAACCTGTTCAGGCTCTTCAGACACAGAATATCAGTGTAGGTTCTAAATTTAGCACAAGATGAGGCATCATAAGAGAGTATGGTTAAAATAAGTTATTATTCCACAAAAAGGCAAAACAACATAATTGATATTTCAAAACGCTGCAGAAATAGCCAGCGGCAAACGAGTAAATGAAACCAGGAAAATTAATCAGATTAAAGAAATATTATCCAGCGCTAAGCAGCCATTTAGAAGGAGCTGTGCTGGGCTGCTCGCTTCTTTCTTTGACTCAAACTCTGTGTGTCCAGGTCTGCTCAGCACTGGAAGCACGGAGCTCGCCGCAAGCAAACGGGAGGAAATGGGAAAGCCGGAGGCCAGTATACAATAAACTTTACACCTCAAGTTCTGCCAACACTCCAAAGCACTTGACAAATTTCTGGCAAGGGAAATTCTTTTTTGTCTATGTATCTTTCACTGAACAGCTCTAACTCAAGCAGAACACAGCCCCAAACCCCCAAGATTCCAGTCAACTGCAGCTCGCCAGTAACCCCCCTTTATCACAGCTTAAGTGCCTTAAGTGTTATGCATTTCCCTCCTCATCTGAACTGCTACACTTCTCTTTACATTACAGACTAATTCACTGTGACAGTGAAAATAAGTATCCACTGCAATAAGAGGGGAAAAAAAAAAAAAGCCAGGGCAGGTTGCTCAATTTTGAAATAGCCAAACCCAGTTTTGCTATAGAAAGGCTACACAAAGAGGCAAACTGTCTGAAGAAGCAAAGCTTTCCTGAAATCTGAGATTATGTTTTTATCAGCTGACTTTAAAAAAAAAAAAAAAAGAGCGGATTTTAAGCCTCTTTTTCTGTCCAAGATCAGTTTCAGTCTGTAAGAAACAAAACAGAGCTTTATTCTCCTTCAGTCTCCAGGAACAAAGAGCTCTGCACAAGAAGGACGTCGTTTCCAGGCTCTACCCCCAGCTCCAGCCGTGTGATAAAGGCACCTTCCCCTTGCGTTCAGAGAACCTTCTGGCATCTCTCCCACAGTCCATTCTGGAAAGCCGGGCTCCACTCCCCACCAGCAGTTCTCCTGCCATGCTGGGACAGGTGGCTTTGTATTTTATTTAGCACAGAGTTGTCAGTTATGTAACAACATTATATTATAATGTAAATAATATTACATTGGCTACCTGGCCATTCGGTACAATATTCCCAAGTCTTTAAATGCTCAGAGAAACAGCTCTGTTCACTGGATAATACAAGAAAAGACCAAGTCAGGAATAAATTTCCCTTTTTAAAGATCATGTTGCAATGTGTTTTATGGATTAAATTATTTCAGCTTGGCACCTGCAGAACGAGGGAGGTCAGAAAACTGCCTGGGAAGCTGAAAACCTTGTCAAATAGCATCGGCAGCTAAGAGAGGGCAATGGCTCTTGTGCAGGCATCATTCTGCTGCGCTAGACAGCGATACAGTATTTCCATCTCATCACAACGGCCAAGATGATGTCAAGCGACCCATCTTGTAGAGATCAAGTTCCTTTTGAGTGGCTTTAGATGGCTGCGGACTTCTTTTCAACAATCTGGGGCACATTTTTGCATGGCAGAAGCCAGAAATACTTATTGACTGGGTAGTTTTTAAACCCGGTTCCTAAATCAATTTATTTCTTTTCTATCTGCAAAATGTCAACTTTAATTACACGTTTCCGCGTCCAATTCACCGAAGGTCTGCTTGATTGATTTAATGTTAGCCCCAACTTGCATAGAATTTGTTTTGCAGGAAAATAAAATGTTCCTTTGGGTCAGCTGCTTAACGTAATAGAGTTACAGAAATATTCATGATGCTAACATCTGAGATAAAAGAGAATTAAACAGCCCTTTTAATCGTAAGCTGCACTTATGGAATACTTTACATGTTCAAAGTACTGTGCAAACAGATTAGTCAGATCAGAATCTGATCTCATCAAGTCATTCCTTCCGCTTCCAGAGCCAGCACAAAGTCGGTCGCTACACAAAGACTATATCGACTGCTTCGGCCCATTTCCTGCTCCCTAAAATGTGGTTTCCAGCCTAAACTGGCTGGTTTTCCCCAGCATCTCACAGGAAGCTTTTGTCTCTGTCTCATTTTTTCTCAGTTATTCCTTTTCCTGCCCCTCATCTCAAATCCTTCACTTCCCTGGCATCTATACCTACAGGAGCACACACATCACGCCCCAAAATTCACTCTAAAAGCATTTTTGTCTGCTGAACAGAAATCTGTCTGCTTACGCCTCATTGACTGATGGCATTCATGCAAATCCACTCTTTTCCTCACCTATAGGTAAGCAAACCAGTAACAATGACAAATTACCACTGTTCCCAATGGTATTTGCTTGCTGCTGCAGGATAAGAGCCATACACAAGCATCATAAAAAGAGATGCAAAATTGTTTACCCATCTCTCTGGTGTTTTGCTAAATCTTCCTTTTCTATAACACTGAATTAGATCCTGCCAATGGCTCCCAGACCAACTTTTGTTTTATAAAATCCTCTGTTCTCCACATCTTGCTTTCAGCTGTTGTCCTGTCCCACCTCCTCAAGTCACTGCCACCCTCACTCCCAGACCGCCAGCTGACCCTACCCAGCCCCACTCGCGCTCCCGCACACAGTGCGTCCCCACGCGGGGAGCACTGCAACGCTGCCTCGGGCTTTTCACTCTTTTTCCTGGTGCTCCGAAACTCCTGCACGACCACTTACCAACTGGCAGCCCCTGGCCTAAGCCAAGAACACCCCGGAGTACTTACAACATAGCGATACCCCAGTGTTTGCCTGCCCTTTCTCCAGCAGCTTGGAAACCGGAGAGGCCGATGAGGGCGACGGTTGGTGTGATGGTCAGGGGGCCGATGTAGCGCAGCAGGGCACCGGGAAGGCCAAGCAAACCGATCACCACTTCTATCAAGGAGGACATGATGATAGCACCTTGGATCTGAACACACAAGAATGGGGAAGAGGCAGTTCAGTCGAATCTTACAAGCAAACCCCAATCATTTCTTTTTCTGCTCTGGATTACAAACTGCAGTTAAAAGAATTCAGTGACACAGAAGAACTCAGCAAATTTTTCGTCATACAACAGCTCATTATGTTTAAGTGACTTATTGCTTAAGCATAACACTTATTGGTTTTCTCCACAAAACTATTACACAACAGACCAGTGGGCCAGTCTGGTAGTTGTGTGGATAGCACATCACACTGTCAGACAGGAGACCTGGGTTCCAGGCTAACCTTTAAGCTCTCAGATCGAACCGGCAAGGGTTGCTGGCGCCACGGAGGTGATGCTCCTAGCTCCTAGGGGCAGAGTGTGTGCTGCATTGTTCACAAGTGCTCCTTAGAAGCTGGTATAGAGCAGCGTTGTGGTCTCAGGAGACTGTCAGCCCTCTTGGCTGCAGGGCTCTTGGCAGGATGTAGCTATGGTTTGAACATGGGGAAGAGAGAGGGGTTGTTTTTAATTAAGAAAAAGTTTGCAGCCCAAAGCAACGGGATGGGAGATAAATTCCATGACACACGCCTCAACTGGGACTATGCTATCTACCACTCTGGTGTGGTGCCTGGGCACAACCCTCAGCCTGGGCTCTGCAGAGCATGACGAAGTTCAGACTGCAGTGCTGCGAGTGGAGAAGGAGTTTGAGACATCTCAGCAAGTCTCTTGGGAGAATCAACGTCTTATCAGCATAGTCTCCAACTGAAGACACGTAGGGATGAACCAGATTTGCTAACTGCGTCTCGACCTGCCACAGGACAGCCTGCTGAGCAGAGGGACAGCTGGCAAGTGGGCTGGGAGCAGCTGAACTGCTACCAGTGAGCACAGAGTGTCCCAAGAAGAGTATTCATCTCGCCTGTGCATTTTACTGCGCGTCTTTTGGAATGTGGCAACTAACAACTTGGATTTGCTGTCCAGCAATGAACAAGTTGGAAAGATGAAGACTTCCATGAAATGAGGCAAGGGATATATTCAAATGAAAATTGCAGTGAAAGAGGAAATCACCAACTTAAAGACGAGAACACAGAGATGGTTAGGTGAGAAACTTAACTGGAGTCGGACAGATCAACAGCTAAAGGCTACTCCCACATTACCTCTCGTATTCTGGGGTACCAGATGTGTTCTGTGTGAAGCAGTTCTGTTGTTCCGTTTGTAACTGTTATATCTTACAAAAAGAAGAAAACAAAACAAAAAACAAAACACACAGGTATTTATTTCTCAGCCACTTTGCCATCGTTTAATACAAAAGAAATCTTTCCTTTTGCTGCGTCTCACAAATGAGCCTTGATTTACAGAGAATAAAAATTCCGCGACACTACAAATCATGTACTGCCACACTTATATAGCCCAAAAGCCAACCAATAATTTTGCCCACTGTATCAACTTTCTGAAAGAAAGGTCAATTAGGGATTCTCCTCCCACTCCAACGAACGGATGAATGGAGAATCACTCAACTGCACACTAGGAATCAAGTACTCCAACGTTTGTTGTTCTCCAATTTAGGTCACTCACTGAAAGATGAAGTGACCCGTGGTAACAACTCCATCAGACAACTTGTGAAGGTTAAAAGGTTCAAGAGCAAGACACAGCAAATGCTCTTTTGGAAAATCTGAAGCAGTGGGAAAAAATTGCTCTGCCATCAAAGGTTATCAGACAGTATTTTCTTTCAATAAGGTGTGTATTAGGATACTGGTGAGCAGAAATATCCAGCCCAGCCAGCATTACTAAAGCACACCATCATTTGCCTTCACCTCTCGAGCACAGAAACCCTCATGCGCTTTCCCAGTAGCTAAATCTGTCTCGCCCCGTGAGTGCTCAAAGCTAAGTTTTCTATAGAAAAAATATCAGGAAAACAAATTAGATGATTGTGAGAGAATCAAGAGAGAGCTGTACAAACACATAAATAATATAAAGTATTAGAGGATCAAAGGAATCCCAAGAAAAGATGTAGTTACAAATAAGCAGCCTGTCTCTGCACCACTCTCTTGCGCTGCATTGCTACTGAATAGCCACTCCCTGTTAAAAAGAAAACTGCCAGAGCCCTTTCCACTTGCTTTCTAACTTAGCTTAAAGCAAACACTCCCCAAGCAACGAGTTTGCTGTACATTTTCACTCATTAAATAAATTCAAAACCTTTCAGGATTACGAACATCTAAATATTGTTAAAAGCTTGCTCTGCAAAACCTGTTGGGCGTGAGTTAAGCAGGAAAAATACTGATCTTCAGGTGATGCTGAACAGTGCTCAAATTTCCTACCACTCAAATTAAAAGGACTCAGTTGGATTCACTACTTCAAAACACCAGAAAGGAATATTTATTTACAGAATCCTTCTGCCTTTCTCTGTGTGGTTAGCAAAAGAACTGTTTTATGCTACCGCTACATTTCTTTTGTCAACATTTTTATTATGGAAAAAAAAAAACCAACCAAAAAACAAACCCAAGCCCCAGAAACAGAATTCCACAAGGGTATTTTTAGGAATCTTTTTCGAGGGCACAAAGTTTTAACATCGTAGAAGATTTTTTTTCTGTATTCCCCACTTATTACTTCTATTTTCCATATCAAAAATGTTTGGCAGTTGCACTGCGTGTGATCTGGGTCATTTGTCACTTAAACGACAAGCACAAAGGACATTTACCTGTGTTATTACATTTCCACTTCTCCAGGGAGAGTATTGCTCTAGCAGGTGCTAAGAACGCAAAAGCACTCGCTTGAAACAAGGGTAACCTGGTGGAAAGAGAAAGAAGAGATGCTGATATTTCTTGGTGTTACGGAACCATGTCAGGGTGTCAACTGCAGTTAGGTGTTGATCCTCAAAACCATCCTTTAGTGGGAGTTATTAGAGAGATGTGAAATAGGAGAATGTCATGGTTTAGGGTCAGGGCAGCCCCTATTAAAAAGAGCAGCCATAGCAATACTAAGACTTCAGGAACCAAAGATCCAACAGAAGACATTATGTGTGTGAGGTTATGAATACAACACCTCTAACAGACAGTTACCAGACACCGACTGAACGGGTTGACTCAGCAGTGTGCCAAGGGTACAGATGCACCTTCTGATGGAAGTACCAGCCACACTGCTGAATGTGCAGCTTTCACCCTCCCTGCCACATGGAAGAAGCTCCTTGCCAGTGCAGTATGTGGTCTGCAGACTCAACATCTTCTCCTCTACGTGACTTGCAGTACAGTCATTTATACATTCATCATCAAGTGTACAGGTAAATAACTATTAGGTTGATAAGAGCTGATTAGATGTTCCAGGTGGCTACCAACAATAAACACAAATGCTGCAAGAATTTCAAGATGGACATTCTTAGCATCGGTGTTTACACTTCCTAAAAGGTTTAAGATCTAAAGAGCATCTACCAGCACCAACCACGTAAGTACTGAATCAACCGTAGCTTGCGTAACGTCGCAAACATCCAGATGTTACTCAACTGCAGAGAAGATGCACTTTGAACTATTCTATAAATACTGCTGTGAACGGATTGTAACAAGATTCTCTTTAATAGCAGATCTCCAACTGTAACACGCGGAACAGTTGCTCACGCGGCTTTAGTTACTGCTCCACGTTTATGGCTGGTTTACAGCCACAATGAAGTGCCTCGATGACACTGCAAATACCAAGAACAGAAGAGGAACCAACTGTAGGAGATGCAGATAAAGATCAGAAAAGGCACGAAAAAGGACAAAAAAATATTTAAAAAAACCCCCAAAAACCCCTCCTATACAGGCTCAACATAGAAGTGATTAAACCAGAAGCACGTTACTAAGAGTGGTTGTAAAGTTCACAGGCAGGAATTCAGAACAGTTAAGCTACCACTGGGAAAGGTGCTGGGGCCGTGAGCGATCTCAAAAGCTGACCCACCTCCCACAGACGCTGGAAACCGCCTTAGAGAGTCAAACTTTGTGAAATACACCAGCACACTGACTGGCACACGACTCCCTTCTCCGTCTCTTCACGCAGAAAGCAAAGCTCTGTCTTTGGTGAAGAAACGGTTGGTAGCGAGGGCCGAATGACTCACCTTATTTTCCCAGGTTCGGTAAGCCAACTGAGCAAGCTGCTGCCCAGGGCAAGATACGCAATACCTGGAACAAGCCGTTACTCCTCCATCCCACCTACACAGGGCTCTGCCCCCCATCCCCCCAGTTCTGTACATACACACTGCAAACACATTCCCCAGGGATGAAGTCAGTTATGCCGAGACTCGGGTCCCAGCTGTGAGGTTTGGATCTTGGATCGCATCAAACACCCTGAGCACAGATTGTGTAACAAGGTCTTAGCACATCTCGCTCAGCTGTCTGCTCAGCTTTTGCATGAGACAACCTGGAGCACTGACCAAAAGAGCCAGCAGGTTTAAATTGCATGAAGCAAGC
>WTSP01015848.1:0-29844 GCA_025331215.1 Actenoides lindsayi | reverse complement strand
GAGTATGTGTGTGTATATATATGTATATATATATATATATATATTTTAAAGCTTATTACTCGGAATCAGCCAACCAAGTTCAGTCTTTTTCTGAAGGGACAGCTGCAGTTTGGAACACGAGCTAGGAAATACTCATGCCATTGCTACGCTAGGCGTTCAGTACTAGCTGGGTAAAGTACCACCAGCTTACAACTGGGATATCATTTTAATTTCTTGTCTAAATTGTGAAGTTGCTCAATTATGGCACCAGCCCAGGTGAAGAGAGCGCTTTTCACACAGTGAAAGGCATCTGGAAATGTCCTCGTTACCTGAACGTTTCCCCCCGCTGTAAGAATGCTCAGCGATGGGCACAGCAACAAACCTAAAATGTCTAGGTATATTAAAGCTGTATTTGATTGTCTCAGTCGTATTAATTACTCTGAGTCCTTGCCAAATCTTTTGGCTTATTACATAATCTAATAAATAGCTTGAATTCCTAAAATTAGCATGGGTACCAAATTGACCACGACTCCGCCTCATAATTGAGCTAAATCCATCTTTAAGGACCTTGAAACCGTGGAATTTGACCTTTTGAAACCATAGTGGCTTTATTTGCTGAAATACTTCACAGTTGACAGACTTGCCAATAAATACTTTAAAATCTCATTTAGAGGACGTTGCTGCTATATCCAATTCCCACCCTTACATAAAACCAGAATCACATGTTAAATAGTTATAAAACATCCACCCGTGGAAATCTTCTCCTTAAAATACAAGTTCACTTATTTTAAGACCCAAACACAATCCTCTCTTCAATATATAAACATGTTCTTCACAGTGCAAGTGGAAGCCACTGAGAAGGAAAAGAAACAAAAGAACCCAAACCAAAAAAAAAAAAAAGAAAAGGGAAAAAAGACCCCAAAGCACAACAAAACAACCCACCATGGAGGGCAGAGGTGGGATTATACAGAAGGAAGAAAGCATTTCACACTGATGGGACCACACCAGCTTCTGCAAGAGCCCCAAATCACTCTACAGTAAGTAATAAAGAGAAAAAGCCCCAGATTAGTCAGAGAAAAAAACAAATTATGACAAACTTCAGTTCTGTGAAGAGATATGAGGCTCAGGAAGCATGAAACCTCAACCTTTTCAGATAATTTGAGGCAGAAAAAGAAAGCTGGAAAGAGCACAGGAAAACCAAGCTCCCCTTGTCCTCTGAAGATGAGGTATTTGAGAATTTGTGAGTACAGCCAAGGCAAGCCACCCTGTGAGCACGAGGAGCCAATCAGGCAGAAAATATGATTATTAACTGCAGGTAGTCTTGACTAAAGGAAAATAAACTGAGCAAAGAAAATTTTCTCTTGCAATAATTTTCATCGCACCGTTTTGTCATCAGAACGGCCTTTTCATACCAACAGCAGAGCCATTTTGTAAGTTAAGACAAGCAAAAAATAAAGGGTTTTTTCAAAGGAAAAAAGAAAGTTAACTGAAGTTAACTAAAATAGCAACTGAAGCTTACATTTGGAAACATGAAGTATTTGGAAGATTTTGACAAAAACCTGACCTACAACTACAAGTGATGTACTTCCACTTGCCTTCTGCACCCTGCTGGGGCAACTTCACCAGCCAAGGATCCTGTTTCTTAGATAAATCTTTAAAAATGGGGGGCACAGAATGGTTTGGGTTGAAAGGGACCTCAAAGATCATCCAGTTCCAACCCCACTCTGCCATGGGCAGGAACACCTCCCACTAGAGCAGGCTGTGTAAAGTCCCCTCCGACCTGGTCTTGAACACATCCAGGGATGGAGCAGCCCCAGCTTCCCCAGGCAACCTGTGCCAGGGTCTCACCACCCTCCTAGTGAAGAGTTTCTTCCTAATTTCTAATCTAAATCTCCCCTCTTCTGGTTTGAAACCATCACCCCTTGTCCTGTCACCACAAGCCCTTGCCAGAAGTTCCTCCCCAGCTTTCTTGCAGGCCCCTTCCAGATACTGGAAGGCTGCAGTAAGGTGTCCCCGGAGCCTTCTCTTCTCCAGGCTGAATAACCCCAAACGTTAGTCCATTTTCTATTGGAATGCAAGATTTCAGCTCCCATTGTTCTGAAATTGCACTAAATAACCCATGAATCATTCCAGCAACCATATGAGGGCAGACTCTTAAAATACACACTTTTCTTCTAGTTTTACTTATCACTCTTGGTTTATTCAAGAAGATGCGGAAATAACTGGGCAGCTTTTAGCTATTCCCAGTTCTCCCAGGCAGAGTCAACAAAAGTTTAAGTCAACATGTCAAACATCCCTCTGCAGTGTTTACCGTAGAACCCACATTAAAAAAATAAAATAAAAATTATCTTTGTGTTAATAAAAGTTAACAACACGCCGTGCTTACCAACACCAGATTTTAACAAGTATTTGCTAACACTGGCATTGGCCTCCTGCACCCTGCTAAGGAGGCCAGACCACAGGACAGGTACAGGCACCCCAGTTTCTTCCCAGCTCAAGGAAGGATCATCACCTGCAACCCGGAGCAGCTAACAATTAAAAGCAAATGATTTGTTTGTATTAGAAGGTACTAGAGACACTCGGTTCAGAGAAAGAAAAAAAAGTTACCCTCATGATTTTTCTCCAGCTTTTTTAATTGACAAGCAATTTACGGGAACAAGCACATGATTTGCTGTAGGACTAATCACAACCACCTACATATCAGCCAGAATATATCATCATTCAAAAAACTAATAAAAATATCACAGTTAGTTCCTCTTTACCAAGGTGTATTAACTTTTTCCTTCCCCCAGAAAACTTCTACTGTCTCTGTCCTCATGGATTTCCCTCCTCCTTCTTCCCTCTCCCTGCCCCGCTCTATTTTCTTACCCTTGAAACGCCTTCCCTCATTTCAGAACCACCTTTTTTTGGGAGCGGCTTTCCAAAAGCTTTCCCTAACTGACCCTTGTTTGACCTGCTATCTTGCATTTCATGTTTACCCTTTGAAAACAGTCTACCTCTCTCTTGGAGCTCAAACTCCATCCTGGAAATCCCAATCAGTGTCTTAGTTTCATCACTATCTCAACAACTAGAAACAAGGCCCGAATCTCACCTGCACCCAAAAGTTGTTTGTAACAATGTAGTGATGCCCACACAGAAGAAAATGGTCCCAATCAACTGGCTGGTAGCCCACTGGTCAAATCCAACACACATGGCATCAGCCAGCAAAAAGGGCACTGCTATAGTTCCACTGAAACACGTTAAGTAATGCTGTGAAGAGAAAAAAAAGGTTTGTTAATACCTCAGCCAACAAGTAGTAAGTAAATTTATGACCGTGTTTTCTCTTGCACGGGGTATTTTTGATTTTGAATTATCCACCAAAGCTCTCCCTTCCTGGTCCTAAGCATTTCTCCAAACCCTGTCCTTCCACACTGAGCTACCACTCGCTAACGACCGCTATTTCTGTAGGATAAACGAGGTTATTTACATAGCTACATGGCTACTGTTCTTGATGAGGAGGTATCTAGGTAACTGTGCTGAAAACAGCTTCCAGCTCCAAAAAGCAGATAAATAACTCCATTCACTTGCAACCATGTGAAAAACCATTAGCTTACAAATGAACTTAGAGCACACACAAACCAGGATGCAAATAAGCTCCCCAAGTACCCGAAACCAGGTACTCATTAATGCCTTTTCAATCCAAATACATCAGGCAAACAAACAAACAACGGTCACCATATTCCACAAGGTAAGTGGAAATATAATTACCCTACTGAACTGCCTGTCCTTGAGGAAAGGCAGAAATAAAAAAGATGCTTTGGAATGTAGTTGTTTGGAGATCTCGACATACTTTACAAATATTAGCAAATTCTCAGCATTCCTGTGGAACAGATATTATTACCATTTGAGAAAGAAAGGAGAGGAAACGAGCTGCTCTGCTTCACACAAGCGCAGGGCTGAGCTGGGAGTAGGGCCCAGCTCGCTACTACAGCCCTGCTCCTTGCAGGAAGTACAAGCTCTCACTCGAGGAGCGCAGGCTTTGCCTGCTCCCCTGACTAGCAAGCCTACAGGTCCAGGAGGATGCTGTCAAGCTTGGAGAATTCAAATAACTAGAGCAGCAGCTTTAACATTCAAGATTTCAGGACTGAACCATCTCTCTCCATTTTTCATTTCATGTCACATTTTGAAGCTTTTCACTTGGCCTTTGCTCACTTATTTGCTAACAGCAGCTTAGGAGACTAAATATTGAAGTGAATATCTCAAATGCACATGCCAGCAAACAGTAATATAGGTCATCATCAACACAGCAATCTTTGTGATGAACTTCAGAAGAAACTCTCTTAACACTTCAAACTTGTGAGTGTGTGGGAAGAATAAAATTATCACAAGCACAAATGCAATGAACTACAGAGAAAATGCTGACTGAGCTTTAAAAGTTACTGAGGATAATATTAGAGATGTTTCAAAACTTACCTGTAACCCCAAGAATATGCAGAGATACCAGGGAGGGACGTCTTCGATAGTGTAAATCATGTCAGTTCTCTGGGCATCTAAACTGCCACTGCTGTCCAGGGTCTCTGCCAGCGAGCTCTGGTTTGACACGGAGGGCAGAAAGGTGAGGAGAGCGTAAGAAAACCGGGGAGGACACAACCAGTAGTAGGTTACTGTTACACACGAATACAGGGCATTGGGATCACCAGGCAATGCCCGGATAATCCAAGGCTGGTTTAACACTCCCCAGCAAGGCTGATGTGTGACTGGTTTTAAGCCTTTTACACCTCTGTGAGCCCTTGCCTGCTTGCTTAGGCCAGCACACCGACGGTTTGTTTATCGTACAACTGATCGCCAAGAGGTGGCCGAGAAATGGGATTATCACAACAGAACTATTTATGAAAAAAAGAGAAAAAGGAAGAACGGGAACTAAGCAGACGAGTCAACAATGGCTGTTTTCAAAGCAGAATGGCTGTCCTTGCACAGGAGACCAAAATCACGGGCAAGAAAGTTCCTCATTGCAGCAATTGCTTCCTTGTTTACATCTCACTCAGTTTCAGTCTGGGTTAACCTTTTTTAACCACAAGATTTATTCTTTTTGCTTCCACCACACACAGAGGCAGTCGAGAGAAACGCTAACGATCAGAACTGAACACATCCACGGCTGGTTAGTCCAAGTGGGCTTCCTCCAAACCTACAGGAATTTCAGTGAGACCACATCCTGGCCAACCATGTGCCCTAATTCACAGGGAGCTGGCAGGCAGCTGACCACACACACACCAAAATCCCCACAGAGTTTCCAGTTAAACAAGATTCAGATCAATCATTTTCTTCTTTATAACCACGTGGAATCATTTTGTTCAAACTCCCTGGTTTTTGAAATTCCTGTGAATGAAACCACAATGCTCCAAAGCCCAAACACCACCAACAACAGGAGGAGGAAGTATCAGATTTTATCATTTCAGCTCAACTAACCAAAAAATACCTTACATAACTACTGTTATGACCTAATCCACACTAGAACACAAACTCATGTGAAATGGCCTTACACAAAGACCGTGACTTTGCTTTAAGTGGTCTTTACTACTTCAGAAAAATCACAACAGGGCCATGGATTACACTTAGATAATCTCCATTTGCTTTATCATCTACAAGGCCAGGGAAGCCAAAGTGCCCCCTGGTATTTCCCTCTTCCCTCAGATTTCTGTTGGGAAAACAAATGTCACTGGGTTAATTCCAATTCAGGGAGTGTAAATGACCACACACCACTATGGGAAGGTTAAGGTGATTACAGTGGAAAAGCAAAATGAGACCAAGGTTTGTTTCAGAAAACTCTTTTAAAGAATATTAAGCACACAGAGATCAGTTCGCCAGGGTTAGCTTATCTAAGGCAAAGGGCCTACATGAAGGAAAAAGGGACACTGTTCACTGCACAACTCATCTTGCCAACTGCCAGCACCACTGTCATTTTTTCATTGACTGAAAAGTGAAAGATCCCTCTCCTGGCCTAATTCTCAATAAATAAATCAATCTTAAAAAACCCCAAACAAACAAAAGAAACCCATCAATTTTAATATATTTATATAAAAATAAGGACTCTGAGTTTTAGAGCTTCACCTCCTACCGGAGGGAGAGTGCTTAGCAGCACAAAACCTGTACACATCTTGGCTCTAACTGGGAGCTGGGGAGAAGTGTGGTCATCCTCACATCAATGCAATGATGTGTAGATCCAAGGCAGGGCACAAAGCAGCTGACCCACAGAGACCAGCAGAATGAGGAAGACTCAACAGTCAGTGTAGTTATGGACAAACGACAAGACATTGATGAAGATGCCCCTGCTCACTGCAGGGGGTTTGGACTAGACGACCTTTAAAGGTCTCTTCCAACTCAAAGCCTTCTGTGATTCTAGGATTCTATTTGTCATCAGTAGAGGCTCCATCTAAGAACTTTCTCAGGAAAACAAAGATTCACTCAGAGAAGCTCCTGCCATTATTTCTGTTGTTGTGAAGCAGTTCTGTTAACCTTCCCTCACAGACTACACACATGTGTATATATATATACACACACATATATATATATAGACCTTCAAGATCAGGGAGTCCAACCATTCCCCTAGCACTTCCAGAGCACCACTAAACCATGTCCCTCAGCACCACAGCTCCAAGACTCTGAAACCTCTCCAGGAATGTGGACTCCACCATGTCCCCTGTTCCACTGCTTAACAATCCTTTCAGTGAAGAATTTTTACCTCAGGTCCAACCTAAACCTCCCCTGGCACAAGTTGAGGCTGTTTCCTCTTGTTCTATCACATGGATCAAGTGGAAGGGAGAAAAATAGATATTTGGTAAAAACAGGCCATGAAGACGTGCTTTAATGTCTAGAGATCGCTTATCTTAGTTGCACAATTTCATCCCAACACCTTTTGCTCAAGGCTTTTATCAGATTGTCTCCTTCCACGCTAGTGTGAGCACGCTCCACAACTCAGCCATCACTGACATATGCACGTCAACAGTTGCCAAAATGTGTCCATTAACTTATCAGCGTGATCAAGATGGTGGTAGAGATGTACTCGAGACTGCAGGCAGCCTATCTGTGAGAGACAGCGTACAACGGCACGTCGTGGCACTCGCACTGTTCTTGGAAAATGTTACACTGAAAGACCTCTGTCAAAAACACCTTTTTTGGGTACATTTTAAAAGTCAGAATTTTATTTTGATGTCCAAGTTAGAAAACCTTACCTACCCCCTTTGACACTGTCCTCACCCCAACAGAAGTTACTGCCTTAAATGGCATCACGATGCTCTTGCTTGGAACCAAGAGGGTTTTTGTTCTTGTTTCAGTTAGGACATTGGAAAAATGGGGTCAAATGGAGGCTTTTTGGGGATAAGGCTTAACCACAAAGCCAATCAGATACCGACTTTTCAGGAAAGGTGCTGTTCAGATTTACTGCAAACCCTCTACCTTAAACAGAAGCTCAGATTCACACCATCTCTGCTTGCAAAATTATTATTGAACAGGCTTGGGGAGTGACAGAATTGAGAAAAAAGCTGGAAAAAATCACAACCAAGCTGGTCTCCTTTGAGGCCTCAGCTGGGTCTTCCTGAATAGCTAAGACAGCATCATCATTATCCTAAGGAAAAGTGTTCCAAGGGTTCTCATGAGTGACTTGAAATTCATTTGTAAAGCTGTGATTCAATAATAATAAGCAGCCCTCTACTTGGAAAAAGGAGGAAAAATTAAGTTTATGAGTTCAGAGCTTGGAAGAAATAAGGAAAGCGAGTGAGAAATCTCTCACTTTTGGAGGTGCTCAACACCATCGATTTACTTGACTAAAAGCAGAAATAGCCAAGAACTGAAAAGCAGAACAGAGCGACCTTATCGGGGAAGCCACGCAAAAGGCCAATGGAAATGAAGAAATCAAAAAATTGCATATTCTGGATCTCGGTGCCAGGTCAAAGTGCATTAACTGCATCTGGCATTTGCCGAGTCATTCCCCGTGTTCTGCAACCAAAATGTGCGACCAGAAGAGTCATGAGGACAGAAGTCCCCCAGGGCTGATCTGAACCTGCAAGTCAGCATGTTTAATTAGAGACAGAAACTCTCTCAGATGAGTAACGTGGACAAAACTGCAAATGCCAGAAGGAGTTCTCACCTAGAAGGAAAGCACTACGTACCTTTTCTGCTATGCCATTTTCTGTAGTATAGATGGCCATGAGCTCGGTGTCCTCTGTATCCTGATCACCGCTGGATGTTGCTCCCCCATTTATCACGACCTTGAAAAAAGAAAACAAAAAGAAAGAAAAACAAGGTCTTAAAATAAACATTTCCTCTGCAATCACACGTCATGTCATGCAGTTTTCTCTCTTGGCACTTGACATTTTGTCAGGAAACATTAGAAGCAATCATTTCTGTAGCAGCATGTTGAGGAATCCACAGAAATTTGAAAGACATGACATCCAGCTCCTCAAAGCCTGGACAGCGTCAGCTGAGAGTAGGGGGAAACCAGCAGCAGGCTGATTGGCAGTGTTGTTAACAGGCAGACGTGTACAACAGACTGACACAACTGAAAAGCTGAGCAGGAAAAAGAAGAGAAGCAAATGTTTTCTTGCTGTTGCCTGCTACTTTCAGTCAAGCAGCTCAGGACGTACCGGGGCTGGCACGCTGGGCATCAGGACAGTTAATTGTTCCTAATCATGCACCACCTGCGGAATCGCTGCAAACAGCTCTGCTTTGGACATGACATAGCTACAGACAGCATCACTGGATGTGTTTATATATACACAGTAACAAGTAGCAAAGGAGGTTTTACCAACTGTTTGTGGAAATAAAGATTTAGTGCAGCATAATCCCGACACAGCGTTATTAACTGTTCCCGCTGAGCCTGACTGCGCAGTGCCCGCGTGCATTACTTACGGGCAGGGTGAAGAAGGTGGGATGTTTAGATTCGTCTTCATATTTGCCTTCGGTCGAGCCTCCCGCCTCCACCGATTTGGAAGTGGTGTTCTTACCAATCCCCATCGTTTCCAGAATGTCAGGGACTTGCATGCAGCACCCGGGCGGATGCTGCTCGGACTGCAGGCCCAAGTCGAAGGACAGTTTCTTATTTCAACAGCAGCACCTCCAGGAATAGCAGACGTGCTCAGGAATCCAGCTGGGACATGGGGGCTCCCTTTTTAAGTATCATTAGCAGCAACAGTACCTAGAATTGAAGAAAGAAACGTAATTTTTTAAGATATATGGACAAAGCACACGTGCCCCGCAACCTTCCACATGCTCGTGACTCACCAACTCTTCTCCCTCCTTTTCGATTTGGTAATTAGCAGATTACCACCTGAAGATAAAGATGATGGCATTTTAAATTCCTTCAGAATAGGACTACTGTGATTATTCTCTCACTGTTCTTTCGCGGTCTTCCAATACTAGTAGTACACTGAAACCTTAGTTTATTGCACTTTCACAGTTATTTCCAAAGAACTTCCTGCTTGCTAGCAAACAGCCACTGCACACCATACTTGGGCTTCTTCAAAGAGCATAAACATGTGGAGCTGCTCACAAATCCACCTCTGTAGCACCAAATCCTGCCTCTTCAAACTGCTTATTTTAAAATATCATGCAGGAAGCTCAGACCAGATGGACAGCAAAGCGCACCCGACTGTCAGACAGGCAGAAACAGCCCTTCCTGCTGAACACCTCTACCCGGAATTAGCCCCGCTGCACGAGGGACTATCAAAGACATCTGCCCGACGGTGCTGAGGCAACTGCTTCAGGATAAAGCTGTGCACTTTAATTAGTATCAGTCCTGCTTTGGCACAGGAACAGGAAAGCTTGTACAGTTTACTGGTCTCTGGTTTTCCCAGAAGGGTCACTACAGTGCAGACTCCCCACACTCGCTCCTGAAATCGGCCCTCCCAGCCCACAGTCACCCACACTTTGCCATTTCCCAGGCTAAGGAACATGAATTGTCAGATTTGAATGTAAACTTCCTACCAAATTCTGCATCGAACTAACTTTTGCGACCTGCGGTCACTGAGCTTCAGAAAAAGAAAGTGCAGCTGCAGATGAAACAATCCAAGCTCCAGAGGAAAGGACCCAAAAGAACCTTAGAAATGGCCTTTTCAAAATCCTATCGAGTGACATTTTCTGCAAAGCCAGCATCACGTCCAAGCAACAGAGCCCACTGCACTCTGGCGTTACTTCAAAAGCAAGTTAATGACATTTTCCACTTAATTGCTCGAGGTGGAAGTGCAACTAACGGACACTCAAACCCCACAGCCACATACCCATTAGAAAGCAAAAGAAGAGTTTGGGTTTGTTCTTCAGCCTCCCTTCCAAAACGCTGCTCAGGAAAAGGCAGCGGCTCGAGCGGCTGCTGTAAGCGCAGTAATGGTAATGATGAAACTTGACCAAGACCCTTCTGCTCCAGGCAGTTCAGGACTGTTTGAAAAATTACCGAGTACTAATATTTTAGAACCTCTTAATAGCTGTTAATTGCCCGTTCGCCAGAAGGTTCTGGTTACCTGAGGTGAGCTAGATAGTGATCTTTCAAAGCGATGTAACTTCTGAAGAGAGAAAAATATAGGTACAGGGGAACTACTCCTTGGGCACTGAGGTACCCTTGAAGCATTCCTAATTAAATCAAAAAGGAATGGAAAGTAGTGCCTTCAAACAAGGGTTTAATTAAGCCTTGTTTCTTAAGGTAAATATGACGACGGCATAATTAATTATTTCTCACTTGAACTTCAGACCGGAGGAGAGTAGTTGGAGTACTCGCAGTCGTGCTGTGCTGATAAAAAAAGGCATTCCCATTTTTACAGACTTTCCCTGCAGAAGAGCCAGCCTCCCAACACAGGAGCACCTCAGATGAGTCTGTCTGCTCCCGAGTGTGCCGGCAGATCACTGGCAGTGTCTCCTCACATCTCCCCGGGAACACTCACCTCAAAGCTGCCTGTGCAGGTCTGCGAGGCCAGCTAACAGGCTAGAGATACTGGTTAAACGTTTGGGGGCAGTGGGGTTATTTTTGAGGGGGGTTGTTTGCTGTTGCTGCAGAAGCACAATGGATTTTCTTTTTTTTTCAAGCACAGGGAAAAAAAAAAAATAAAAAGAAAGAGTTTGCCTTTTTCTGTCAATGTAGACATGCTTTATTCTCCAAGAGAATCAGCGATGGAGACAGGCGTAGTTTAGTCTGGCAGCTTTATCATCTCAGATTGGAAAGGAAAAGGGAAAGGGCAGAATTACACCTCTCTGACAAATGCAGCCATGCCAATAAAACTCCAGGGTAAGAGTTACACCAGCAGGACCCTGTCATTCAGGAGAGCTGGTTTAAGGTAGCATGATAAGCTCCTTAGTTAGCATTAACTAGCATCTCCACTGATGCAAAAGAAAAGACCATATAATCTTCCTTTACTTCGTGTGGCAAACCAGTAAGACTGCTATCTCCTCAAAGATGATGTGATCACTCCTTGGGAATTGTTCTTGGGAATTACATCAGGGGAGCACACAAATAAGCTCTGCCTTGTATTAATCCTTGAAAGCTGAAGCACAAGAGCTAGAATGAAAGTGTTTGGACGAGGACTCCCAGATGATGAACAAGCAACTTCAAATTAAGGGGTAAAAATAGCATCATCTGCTATTTTTCCTTGGGAGAGGGAGTGTGTGCTTGTGTATTTTTGTTCTTCAATCACAAGTGTTAAACTGAAACAGAAATCTCCAGGCAGCAGGAGATGAAGTTATCTGACAGATATCAGTCTTCTGTATCAGAGCTCTTCCTCACCAACCCAGCACAGCTAAACAAAATGATACAGATGTTTTATAGCTCTGTGACAAACCTAACTGATCAGAAGCTGAGAAGTCATGTAAAAAGCGATAAAACTCATTCAACACCAGATAGGTACACACAGTACAATGAATTATATGCTGCCTTGCATCAAACGGAAAGGCTAGAAGTGAGATTTCCACCAATACTGACTAACATTCATCTCTCTATCAAATTATCTTCGGTGCTCATACATGATTAACTCAGGAAGGCCAAAAGCTGACAAGGGTTTACGAGGCTTTAGATAAGATTAGTATCTAGCCAAACAGCCTACTCTGGGGGACAGTCCAGGTGCAGGTTTACAGGAGAAAAACCCTCCTAGGTGGGGAAGGGCCACTCTGCATCTTCAACATGCTCACCTTTTCTCCAACACACAATCCTTCTTCCGGATCTGAAACTACAGGAGAGGACACAAAGCCACGGCAGGCTCTGGTCTGACACAATGTGGTAGTTCTTACCCTTCACATTTTCTCAACAGCTAATACCACATCTCCTGTTTTATCAAGGGAGCTCCTGTGTGTTGTTGAAACAAGCTACAGTGATTTTCAAAGTTCACTCAAACAACCAACCAAACTATACAGACCATCAGAGATGAACGATGAAAGACTTTAATTGAACATATTTTTCTTTTTCTTCCTTCAAGTGGAACTTCTACCACAAATAAAACCATTCACTGAAGTAGACAGCACAGAGTTTTCCTACAGAGAAATCTGCTCATACACCAAGACAGGCTGAAGGGAAAGCTTCTAGTCCACAAGGTACCAAGCCTGCCTAAAGAACAATTGGAAAACTCATCTCTTAGCAGATTCGCAGCAGCAGAGACATGCTAAAGAGAACCTGCGTGCTGGGAGACAGGGCTCCTCACAGGCTGGCTGCCAGCTGGTGTTCGCCAAGAGACACACGGCTGGGATTGGCACCAGAGCATCCCGAGAGACGCAGGTGCCTGCGGAAGGTGGCCGGAGATCAGGGAAGGTCTGGAAGAAACCTCTCCACCACAACACTGTGCCAAACGGGCCGGGCAAACAGCAGTTCTTCTGTGCTTCCAACACCAGCGAGGAGGACAATGAAAGAGCTTTGCGGCAGCTCCAATTAAGCAAGTTTACTTTCATGGTACAGTTACCCCTGGTTGGCCACACAATCGAACACAAAAACCAAGGCAATCCTCAGTTAATGATGGAACAGCAGCTTTCTCCAGATTGCCACTGGTTCTGGTTACGCCCATTGCACAAAATTTCTGTACCCATTTTCTGCTATTAAGGTATTAAAAAATACCAACGACTTCTCTTTGTTACCAGACACACCTTGGGAGCTACAGGCACTGGGGTTTGTGTCTATATACGTCCTCAGTTTTTCAAGTCCTGAGTTATGCTTTTTTTTTAATCCTAGAAGAACCGTAGAACAAGATTCCTCCTTTCACTCTCCAGCCTCCCCGCCACAGCCATTCACATCTGCTGCTCAAGAGCATAAATACAGCAAGCCCAATAAACTTGTTTCTGAGAAACCGTTAAAAATGAAGCCATACATTAACAAGGGGTTTTAAATATTAATGAGCAAATTAACAATCAAAAAACTATCAACTTTGATACTCAAAGCTGTCCAAAAAGCTGCTTGATGTTCTCCTACAAAGCAAAAACGTGCTCCCCGTTTCAAAGAATTCACTGGCAAGGTTAACGAGGCCCAGCAAGACCTTCACATGATGCAATCCAAGCACTGTCTGCAGACCCACAAGCACAAGTTCAATTGCTTCACAGTGCTGGCCATGAGTATTCTCTCTCTAGATGGGTACTTGGGATAGTTGCTCACGAGGTCCTCTACCCCACAGACTGTTCCAGAGACAAAGGTGTGCCCCGTGGGCTTTTTTTCCACCTTCCAAAGGATTCTGACCATCTTACAAACGTGAAAAAGCTACTCTGTAGCTACATGTAAAAGAACATGCTCCCGCTTTAGTCTTAGAGCTTTTCCTCAGGCTACTTTCAAACTGAGCCGCTTTGGTCTGAAAACTACTCCTGCTTTGTCTTTTCAGGCACCTCTTGCACCCCAAGTTTGTTCCCATGAAATAAAATTAAAGACTACTGTGTCCTTAAATGCCACAAGATCTTCCCTCTCCACTCAAGAGCAAACTACATCCACACTTAAAAAGTATGCTTCAAATTCCTAAGGCAACACCACACAAAAAGGCATCATTTCCCTTTACCTGCAGCAGACAAAGTGCTGCTAAACATGCCCCAAGTTCCGAACAGTTAGGTTTTAAATGGGAGTTGAGGAGCACCTTAAGAAGTTTCAGTCCTGAGTTAGTTTCTCACTTCAAAGTACATCTTCAAAGCACCAACGTATTCTTTCTTTGTAGGCACTAATGAATTTTTAAGTAGTTGGTATTTTGACTGCCATCCAGAATAGTATGTCTTAACAACCGACCAGCGTTATTAGGGCATGTCTGCACAAAGACACACAGCAAAGTTATGCCAAGCTCAAACCTTCCGTTGATTTAAAGCACATTAGCTAAATCTCATTAAGGTCCTGTGTGAATGAGCTTGTTGAGAAGAGGCCTTAAATCCAGCTGAATGAGATATTTTAACAAAGGATCTCACAGCTTTAAAAAAAATGCATGTTTAGTTACTCAAATTATTAAAAAAGAGTTTATTTAGGCTGATTCTAAACAAAAATATTGGAAATATTCACATTTCCACTAAATACAGGGCAACCTGGAGGAGTGTTTGGTCAAAACCAGTATTGGTCAAGCTGTTCCTCGCTGCTCTTTCACCCCATTTCTCTCCTTTCATTGTTCCAACAGGCAACAGTTTTGCCCAATTTCTGCACAGTACTTGTGCCACCCTCCAGAGGACATCCATCAATGTGTCCCCGATGGTCTGTGTTAAAGAGACCGAACGCAAGGCCGAGAAAGAATTACCCAGAAGCAGCCATGAGATTACATTTCAAAGCAAAATCTAGGCAATAACAATTTTATGGCTCGACATCAAGCGACTGATATCAAATGATACCTGCAGCATTCTCTAGATGGTGATGATGCTCACGGTAAATAAAAATGAAATAATCTATCACTGGTCTTTACAAAACACATCACTACTTTACAGTCTTCCCTGCAGCAGAGTACACCTCTCCATTAACTTGATTCATAATGATATACAGCCCCTACACTCTCCCCATGAAGCATTAATAACCTAAGAATTCAGATACCTCCCTGTTATTACGGATGCTAATACACAGTTCTTCACAGAGCTCAGAGAGCAACCTGAGCACACACTGGTTCTTTTCTCAGCTTTCTTTGTCCTTCTACTTGGCACACTGATAAAAGCCACTTATTTTTCCAAGACCTTAATCGCATGAAAGCGAAGGTGAAGTTAGAGACTCGTCTAGGAAAAATTCCGTTTATTAAGCAAACCAGGGTAATGTGCCAACTTTTTCAGTTCTGAATACGAAGCTCCTTTCCAAAGGCTTAGGCATTCCTACGGCTATTTCTGTAACAGATAGTCACTCCTTTCTGAAAAAGAGCCATTCCAGTCCAGTTAGCAATATAAAACCAGGAACCAACTACACGCTTGAAAAACTTTACACCGAGTTGTTTGAAATAAATATTTCACTTCCACTTAATAAAAGACTTGGAATTCAAGAGGCTGACAAAAACTCACCAAGATGCTGTGCTTTTGAGGTCAAGCATTCTTAATCTTTTTACTACATAAACCTCATACAAATTTTAAAAATGAAAAGCAACACAAGGTTTACAGGTAAAGAGGGTAAATACTTCTGAGCTTTTCTTTACAGTGGTAACAATTTTAAATGAAAAAATGAAGTCATCAATCTTCTCAAAAAGATTAGTTCTTAAAAAAATGAGTTTGTTGGGTTTAAGACTAAAGCAGTTGAATTTTTTGAACCATCCCCATTAACATCTGAATTCAAAACAGCTCTTACCTCCAGAAACCTGCACCACTGTCTAGAGAGTGCCTCAGCCAACTGCTCCACCGACTTCCTCCCAGACTCTGCTCAGCGCCCCAGTCCGAGTGGCAAGCTGGAGCCTGAAAGGATGCAGACATACCGAAGGAGGATTTTATAACCTGGTTGGGCTCTCGACATTGTATAACTGTCCCGTGCCCAATCACCACCTCGGAGCGTTACACAACGGCTGAAACGCAGGAAGACACCACACGGTCGCCGACTGTTACTACACGTCCGTGTCATAGTTACCGCAAGCAAGCGAACGGACACAGCCCGAGGAACAGCAGAGTGCAGACACATCAACCCCAGCAAGGAGGTTCAAGTGCTTTACGGAACCTGCGAAGCCAGAGGCACAAAACCCAGCCAGGGCCCCCCAAATTCAAGTTGCATAAATATTTACACGCCTAACTCCACCAGCTGTAAGGAGGATTGGGATTTTCTCCACCAAGTTTCCATAAGACACTGTTGTGCAACTTGCACGGAAATATTTTTATTTGCAAATTAGTCAGTTTTCAAGAGGTCCCAGATCTCCAAGCTCTGTTCCCTAAGACAAGGTTTAGCAATCCACAACCTCACAAGAACAGATAACACGCGATATAACTTGTGCTGGGCTCATTCACTTTCCTAACCTGAAAAGCTGCAGAGAAGTCCTGTTCAGGGCTGCAGAGCAAAGGGAGATGGAAAGGGAGGTGGGAACAGAAGTGAGAAACTTGAAACAACAACAACAATAAAGCATTAATTAACCTGCAGTCCTTTGACATGACTCTGCTCTCCCTCCCTCTCTCTCTGCAGGACAGCACTGTCTGAAGGCTGCCCTTACACTTCCAAACATCACTTCAGAATTCAGCGCCTCACAGGCCCTGCCTCAGGTCATCACTTGCCATCAAGTTACACACCATCCCCACAGCCTGTGAAGGAAAGGAATAACCTCTCCAGAGATACCATGCGCTTGTAGCATTAACAGGACACCACCACAACTTCTACAACAGATGCCATGATGACTGACATAGGGCACCAGACAGCAGCACCCAGCTCCGAGGCGCTGCTCCCACTGTACACAGCATCTCTGCCACTGGGGAGCAGCTGAAGAGCTGGCCAAGGGCACACAGCACCACGGGGCACAAGGAGGGTCTCACCTTACCCGAAATGCACCTTTTGAACCCAAATTTATGAGGCGAAGCCAGGCTGCTGGTGCCCTCTAGCTCCCCTCGCTTACTGGGCCCGTTACACAACCCTCCAACTCTGTCAGCCCCCTGCTTCATTGTCAAGAGCTGAAAGCTGCGGATCAGCAGCAGGATCAGAACTGGGCATGGGCTTGTTCTTGCATCAAAGAACCAACTGCTGAATAGGGCGCGTTTAATTGAAAGCTGCCACTTAATGTGTGCAATGCTCGTTAGTCATCGTTTACCAAGAATGCATGGAAGAAAGCCAATTATCTCCGCTGATTATTTTATGCGCTGTGTGCGTACATAAAAGCACATTATGTTCCAGCATTTAATCTCCGCTGCAGAGAGATCTTGAGAAGTTTCCTCCTCCATTTGCGCTTTGTCCAATTATTAGATTCTTTCCTTTGCTCTTTACTTCTGAATCCCAAATGTTTTCGCAAACATTAACATCTCATTTCAGCACAGAGAAAGTTCACAGCCCTTACTGCAAGCATCACCACAGCTTCAGGTTCAAGACCACGTGATAGAAACCGCTGGACCACAGCCCCGCAGGCCGCCTGCAAGATTACTCATCTATGGTACATTCCGAAGGAATACGCTGGGAATTACTGCAGATTCAAGGTGTTTGATGAGCTCACAGGGAGCTACAGGACTAAGGGATCAATGGCAAGAAAACAATGTAAGGTTTGGAAAGGAACGAGCCATTTGCTTTTTCACTCCAATGTCTAGAATTTATGTTTTTTTAAGTGGTTGTATGACAGTGCCAGGAACCGAAATGCTGCTCACCCCCAATATCATAGTTCAAAGTACAACTGAGTTCAATGCAAGCAACATTGCTTAAGTATCCAATTAAACACCACTTGTCTATCTTCCTTACAATTAAACCTAATTGCTCCAAAGTTCATCACCGGCGAGGGAAAATTTCATCACTCAAAAGATTTATTTTTGATTACTGAGTATTTACACTCAATAACTTAGTTCAAATAAACCACCTACAATCTGGATGCCTGCACATCAAACCCACTTTCCATGGCCGACGGACCGGGCAGATCCAGCCACAGGTTGCTGTGCTGAAGTGCAGAGATATTTAATCACTGTCACACTCGAGATGAGCGCTAATTCAAGACAGAGCCCCTGCGACTACTGTTTTGAGACAGCGGAATGTTTGACAGTGCATCTTCAAACTCCATCATGCTGTGCAAGATGGGTGGAATAAACGGATGAGCAGCTCTGTGTACAGCACTTTATTGATGGAAGTGAAACCACAGAAGACAATTTATCTTGCTCTGCTTCAGCACAGGAAGCAGCGGTGTGATGATCCTACGCAGCTAGTCATCTTTTTTATTACCTGTTTAATATCTGAAACTTAAACTGATAGGAGCATTTCTCTTGCTTGAGACTGTTACACCTAGGAGATCAGCATGAGAACATCCAATTTTTTGCCTTCTTCTCAGACACTGTATATACAGCGTTCACTTTCAGGATGAGACAAATACTTCAGAGTGCCCCACTCGAATTACAAATGTTTGTTGTTAGACACACATCGGTAAACCGACAACTTACAGGCAACCTTCCGAGTTTGATACTCATCCTGAGGCCATCCTCCCTAGTTCTGCAGCACTCGGGACAAACTTCCTTCCTGAAGTCACCTGTTTCCAGGGTGCTGAATACACTGCGCATGGGGATGGCACTCCGTGGCTATCTCACACCATCAAAATTGATAATAATACAACTCAGTGGCCACTAACACCTGGCAACTAAATCCCTCCTTTGAACCTTCCTATATTGCCAGGTAGAATAACAAGAAAAAACACACAACTTAAAAAGATGAGTCTGATGTAGTCACTGAAAAACTGTTAAGAGGTTCTCTGTTCTATGACTTACCTAAAATAAATAAATAAATAAATAAATAAAAAATAACAAACACAAAAAATCCAAACCAACTAATAAAAAAAACTCCAAACCACAACAAACCAAAAAAAAAACCCCAAACCCAAACTCAACAACAAAACAGAACGCCAAAACTATATTCCAGCATAGTGGATGCCTCACAAGCATTCAGCAGTTGCAAGGCACCCTGCTCAGAGCAATGCTGTCCTTTGTGGGAACGTTGGGAGGGTGAGGTCACATTTACGATGGCCAAAAGAGTCCCCAAGTTACACTTAAATTAGGAGATTGCCACAAAAATGTATTCCCTACAAAAGCCATAATACTTAATCTTGCGTGTCAGTGAAAAGATTTAGATTATACAGCAGGCTCCCTGAACATCTTCCAGAAAACACTTAATACAGCAAACACAAGAAAATAGCATCACATCCTAGCAGAATAAATAGATCTCCTTCCGCCCACGCCCTGGAACAGCAGAAAGACTAAGCCATTAAGTTTGATCTTATAGAGACATGTACAAATCCACCGAGTTATAAATTCCTTGAGAAAACACTTCCCAGAAGATATGCTTTAATCTGAAAACATCTACTGCTCCTCTTCCGTGATGCTGTATCAAATACACACAAAGAATCACTGAAAGTGCTTGGAAAGCCTGCTGGTTAATTCACTGAGCTGCCAGGGGCTGGGTACTACCCACACAACCTGGGTACAGCCCTCGGATCTACCAGAGCAGACCCAGAGGCATCCCACGTCCAGCGAGTTCCCCTTCTCCAGTCAGCAAAGGCAATGCTTTGTGCTCAACTTCCTTTCTCCTGAATCCAGTTTCAGGATGGGTTACAGTGTTTCTCAGAGTTTTTCCTGCAGCTGTGTTGTGTAAATACTTGTAAGGAAAACCTAGGGTGCGAGATGTCAAAGCAGGCTGAGGGTCCTGCGATGTAAAGAGGTAATTACAAGATGGAAGTGTCTTTAGAAATACCTATGGCTGATTTCTGGGCAAGGAATAAGAAATCCTTTTCTAGGAAAAAAAAAAAAATGAAGGAGTAGTGAAGCTAAAGCCATAGACTCCACAGGGACAGATCAAAGTGCTTCAGAAGTGAATGGAGAAGGAATGTGCTTTTGGAGGTCTGCTCGTGTGTTCACGGTGTCCACCAGCTAAGGCAGACGCCTGAATCTCTCCTGGACCTCCAGGTGAGCTTGTAATTAAAGGTAAAAGCTCACATCATTTTTCTTCTAAGAACAGACAGAAGTTAATACCTGTTTATTGGTCACCACAGCATCACTCAAGGTTGCCAACTGCAACCCTTAAAGCATCATTACCTTCAAGTATTGCCAGATGCCTGGGGAAACACTGTCAACTCCAGAATATGCTTCGGAGACAACAGCACGCAGCCCAATTTCAAGCACAAAATAATTCAGCCAAGGGAAGAACACGCAGTGGACCTAACAAGCTGGAGTATCTAATAACCCTACACCTAATAAGGTATAAATGGGAACTCTGCAGTTCAACTTTCCATCTCCGACCCCGATCTCTTCCTTTCTCAAACACCAGACCACAGAAGCACGTCCGTGGTGTGCTCAGGGGTTCCAGCCACAAACACAAACCCACGACCAGCCCAACAGCTCTGACCTATTCGGTGCTGCAGATCACACAGTGGATATGCAAATTCATGTACTGAGTCTAGACTTGAAACATCTGCTGATGTTAATCTGCTTAAGCTGAAATGTTGTACATTTTTTTTGGCATTACTTTGGCATTATTTTGCTGCTACCATTTCGTTAGCACACTCATGGTTTAGCTTAACCTCTCTCTCTATATATATATTTATCCCTATCTGCAATAGATAGCACGGGCTAAATCACTGTACAGAAAAAACCAGCAGCCTGATCTTGCTACAGGCTGTGCACAGAAGATGGAAAGTTCTCATCATTAGCTGAAGTTGCCGTTATTTTCATTTTCTAAAGGCAAAGTGTGTTCATAGAAAAAAAAAGTTCATACAGTTTTGAATTTGATACACCATTTGCTCAGCTGCCTAAAAATCCACCTGCACTAAATAGCCATCAGCCAGCTCGAAAGCTCTGGCTGCAAGTCAAATGTTTTAAAACAGAGGGAAGGAGCAGATAACCATCCTCACGTCCCGTGCTCCTGGTATCTCGCTCCCAGTTCACCAAGCCAACAGCCAATGCAGCTTCACGGCGCTGCCCAACTGCTGCAGCAGCCGCAAGCCCTCCTCCCACCAACTCCAACCTCCTTCCTCTGAAATGAAAAAGCCTTTTTAATCTTCAAAGCATGGCCACAAGTCAATCTCAAACTTAGCACACTTTTTAATTTTCTTTTTAATTATCCAGTTGGGAGAGTTCTGCCCTCCTTGCTCAGTGACCTTTCACTCCTTCAAGATTATTTCAAGAAATCTTTCCTGGGAATAATCAGCAAATGTATACCACTTGCAGAGGAAATGTTTCAAGGCTCCCAGGCACTGAGGGGGAGAGACAGGATGATTCTGGGGGTGCTTTCGTGCAGGCAGCCTTGGCTGTGTTACACAGGGCCCTCAGTCCTGCAGGCCAAGCATCTCCTGGCTTCAGACCACTGACTGCTGTGAGCGCGATCCCGACACATCTGCTCAAACGCCTCCCCGGAAAGGAGGTGTCACCAGCCTGGGCTTTTGAGCCCCCGAGTCCTTGCGGAGAGCCAAGCCCCAAAACAGCAAGAGAATTCCTTTCTTCTGGAGCTGGCGAAAGGCAGGGCACAGGCAGATCATCTACTGGTGAAGCAATAATAGATGCTATTATTAATGATATTAGCGATAATAAATGCTGCTATTGCTACCAATAACTGTCGACCAACTGTTTGTTCAGGGGTTTTGGTCACCGAGCACAGCATGGTTTCCCATAGCCATAGCCACAGGGAAAAATTAAGTCATTATTGCCATTAATGATTGTGAAGTTAAACCAGCAGCACCCACCACTCTCTGCCCACACGCTAAACAACGGGACCAACCCTGCACTGGATTCCCACACGTTAAGACAACCAATTATCAATTTATTCATTTCACAACGAGCCTGGAAGTGTTTACAGAGACAGGCCTGTGCTGAACCAGACTGGCAGGTTCACTTCCCGTGCTCAGGTTTCAGGCAGGCTCAGGTGGAAGCGTTTACTCGCGCAGTCAGGATCCACTCCCTTATAAATGTGCATTTCTGCATCTTGCTCCCGGCTCCAGAAGCGAACGTGATGTCACCGGCTGGGTCTGCTGACTCCCCGGGGACGATGAGAAACCCAGCTGGCATCTAACCTGCACGTCACAGAACGCGTAACCACGCACAGACGAGAGGTGCAATTTAGTTCAACAGCTTTGAAGATTTTTCTTCATATGTAAGTGGTTAATTAAGAATGCATTAAATATATATTAATGCATTAAACATGCCTACAAGCAATGAGACTGTTAAAGGTGGGTAAGTGAATGCTTTGCAACCAAAGTGACAGGAATGGAACAGTCCACTGGACATCAAATGGATTGTGCAGGAAAAGCACAGCAAAATACGGTATTTTGAGGGTTCACACTACTTATAATAGTATTTATGCCAACTAGATTTTATTGGAGGAAAGCTTTTGCTTTTCACCAAGACATGCCTTTTACAAAAAAGCATTTTGGCAACATTTAGCGGGATACTTTGTCATGACTTTTGCCAGTAAACCAACCTTTGTTAAGCCTGCATACCGTGATTTCGATACCATACTTTACTCATTTCTTCACCTTCAGGGGTCTTCTGCAAATGTCTGTATAGCACTACTTTAAAAAAAAAAAAGTAATGGCAATTATTCTTACTTAATTGGCATCGCTTAAAACGGGAGAATGCTCTGCTGCTGCAATTTGGAGCAATGTCATTTAGGCACACATTTTGCCCTCCAACAAAATCTTTCCTTTGAATAATGAAGAGGCAAAAAGCCCGACAGAGATGGTGCCTCCTTTGAAGGTGCCCACATGCTGTGCCAGCTCTGTAATAAATCTATTACCTGCCATTCACCAAAACACTGTCTGTCACAACAGCCTCCAGAACAAAAACAGCCATTAGGCTGGGACCTTAAGGCACCCGGCACCCTGTTCTGCACTCTGCAGTTCGGGGGGTTCCAAAGCAAGGCACAGGGCGCTAAGCAAGGTTAAAAACTGGGCTAGTACTGATGGTAAAATCTGCACCAGAATGAAACAGCCAGGGAGGAGAGCTGGGATAATGCTTTGGGTTGAGGTTCATCCATATTAAGAAACTTAACAGAAGCCTTAATTGACAACTTTGCTGGATTTGATTGTGCTTTATTAGGCACCTTCATGAGAAGCATTAAACCTGTTTGATCTCTTCCAGTGAGGAAGACTCATTAGCAATGGATGTTTACAAGTACCCAGGGCCCAAGATTACAGAAGTTCTTCCCTTTCTGCAGAAAGGGCTTTTTAGCTCACTGTTTTGATGAGAAGGATCACACATCCGTCTCCGAAAGAGCCCAGGCTTCTGTCCTTTGCTGTTTCTGGTATTTGCAAACAAGACAGAGGGACAATGAAAACATCGCCTCGTTTGCAAGCCTGACTCCTAAGAGCTGACTCTGTCCGTAGCCCTCGGTCCCAACCAGCAATCCAGGGAAACTCACGCCGTGGGGACAGTCAACGCTGAAGATTATTATTTATACCAAGCCAGAATGTCTATGTTCTGAAATTAATACAGCACAAATTGAGCTGTTCCTATTCAATTTTCAGTTTCTCGTTAGAGTAAAGAAATAAACTATCTTACTGCAACAAAGCCACACCACTTGGGATTTAAGGGAGGGGGGAAAAAGCCATCCCCTTGTCCATGTAATAAAAATATTTAGTTTTAAATTGAAACAAACTACAGGTAACCAACAAGTGTCTAACTGCCTGAATAAACCACAACAGAGCTCTGTAAGATTATCTTGATAGTAACTGTTACGGTCAGCGTAATCTCCCCGAACTCCATCCATGCAATTAAACGGTACCCATGCAAATACATCTCCCCAGCATCAGCAAATGACTAGTAACTGCTACAGTTCCCACACATGAAGAGACCCGGAACGGTACGAGAACACTGCAATTAGGGCTTGCGGGCTAATCCTACAGAAGCTCTGATTCCTTTCTTGTCAGTCTGAATCCCAGTGAATCCTTCGGTTTGGCCTTTATACAACAGCACACATCAGGAAAACAAACTCTTTAAGCTTTTATCAGAAACTCCAAGGTGTTAAAATGCCACTAAGCAAATGCTCCTTGCATCAGGAACATCTGGTTAGCTTTCAGAAACAGCTCCATTTTCTACCAAACAAAAAAAAAGGGGGGTAAAAAGAAAGGTGCTGTAACTTGTGAAGCAGCTGGTGCTTTAGAGCACGTAGTCTGCAAAAACAAGGATGTGTTTGCTTTGCTCAGGTATGGTAAGGATCTGAATATAGGATTCTCCACACAAAGGGCAAGTCATAAACACAGGGAAAATTGTGGAAAGCTTCAATTTTTCTTCCTGTCACAGGGATTCAAAGACTCCACGGAAATTCAGTCTGTAGCACAGCACAATCCATGAAGTGCTATTAGCTCAGGGAGCCTTTCATTTTATTCAGCACCCAGAAAGAAGAGGTTGCTAACTTTGCAGTGCAGCCTTTTATTTCCACTCCAAGCTTCTAAATAAAAAGTGAAAGTTGTGACATGGAGTCACATGACCCGTTTTACGAGATACTCTGGATGACCTTGAATACTGCTAAGAACATATCCACACCATTTTCTTTAAGAGCACAACAGAAACACCTAGCTACATGCTTAAATACAGGACAAATGGTAAGTGATGAAAAGAACAAGGCCAGGAGGAGGAAAGAAACCCTTCAGATCACTGCTGTGCTGGAAAGAGAGCGCGCCCAGTGAAGTTCTGCCTAATGGTGAAGAGATTCCCAGCATTGCCTTCCCATTGCTACACCCAGCCAACAGCGACATCCAGAGTGCTGGAAGACCAGGATTAATTCATTAGCACTACGTTAATCACCTCATCATATAAACCCAGCTAAGAGCACGCGGGGCAGGCTGAGTGTTTGAGGTGCCTTCCTATTATAGCTTCTGAACTGCACTTTATTCTCCTCACTTCCACAACTTTACAAGCGCACTAACAGCCAACAGCCCCCTGACACAGGCCTGGCACTAACAGCCACAGCCCCCTGACACGGGCCTTGCTGCTCTGGGCTACCGTTTCACGGCCACGCAAAATGAGAGCAAATCCGATTACAGTGCCTTGCTACAATTAGAGCCCAAACTACTGAAAGCAAGACATCCACACCGGAGGTCAATGCCCAGGAATGTAAGTGCATAAAGCCCTCCCTAAAGTAGCTTTTTATTTGCTTTCCAGCACTGCTGTCTACTGTGCATTCTCAAAATGCTTCAGCCAACTGTTCCAACAACACAAGCGCTGCAATAGTTGGGTTTAAAAATAAAGCCTGACAACAAATTTGAGGCCCTTCAAAAAACCATTCGGTAAGTTACCACGTTTCAAAACAGTCAAACCCAAAATGATGGAGAGTTAATCTGTCCTTCACCATCTATACTCATTTGAGCCCAAACTTCAACCGGTTCTAACACAAAGCAAGCATAAAGGACACGGGTGCTGCATTAACAGCCCCTTTTATCACAAAGGAGATAACAAACAAATGCTGGTGAAATCCAAACGCGCACAAACCAGTTCAGTTATTGCTTCTGTACCACACAGAGCCTGAAAGTTCCAAACTACTCCCAGGTACCACACCGCTAGTTACAGCTCCTCCAACACAACTGCAACTGGACTCATCTGCTCCCATCTGCTCCTAAAAATACAACTATCAGACAGAGCTTGTTTTCTCAGGCATTCTGCTGACGCAAGTACCAGATCAAAACATCCCCCATTCAGAGAGGAACGAATTCTCCGTCTCCGTAACGCACAAGCTGAATTCCAGCTACACCCCCGTTCTAAGATGCACGTGTCACCCCCCTATGCTCAGTAATGTGGGGCTTGAGGGGAAGAATAAAATACCCTGACTGTTGGAATGTGGGGAGGAGAAGTTCTGGAAGTTCCATGTATTCTCTCCTGAAGCAGCTTTTGAAAAAGAGCAGACTTGGAAGGTAGGTGCATTTCCTGCCCACCCTCCATAACCAGCACTTTCATCTCCTGGCCTGAGAACTGAGACACACAGAGATTTAGATCATTGAATTTCTAATGATAAACTCATTAAAGACTAGTTTTACAGTTACCTCAAGCCCAGGCATTCCTCTGCAGATAGTAAACGGAGCTGTCTGATAGGAACAGAGCATATTTCAAGAGGTTCCTGCTGCTCAGAATGGAGACAACCAAAGCATGTGCGTCGGGACTCGCTCACCACAGCCTGGCCGTGACCTTGCTGGCCACTTTATCCTTCCTGCAACCAACACAGAGCCTGCAAACCGCAATCAGCCCAACTCTGCTCTGGGGCCAGGGCACAGCCAAGAAAAGAGTCACAGCTCTCTGCAGGCTCAAGGCAAATGATGATTCACCATTTACTAGACCAATGACAACATTCGGTACCAAAAAATAAGTTCATCAAGCCTTTGGGAGCAGACTGGATTAGAAAACCATGGGAGACACAGAGCCTGATGCTGGGCACGATCTGTTTCTGGTGCCACGCTCATTTTTATTGCTACGCTTGGCAACAGAAATGGCCAAGATTAATGCCAAGTGCAAGGAATAAAACCAGAGCAGGGACTTCTTGCCTCCCTCCCACCTCCCTTCCCCAGCGAGTGCCAGTGACATTTCAACACGCCGATTCCCCTTCCCAAGGAAGCAGTTCTGCTCCTTCCACGGCCACACTACCACGGCAAGAAATCCCCATTGAGATTCATCTCTAACAGAGGAGAATTCAAATAGCAGACATTTCCTTCTCATAACCTGAAAATGGCCAAATATCATCAGATTTGTTTTCTGCCTTCAAATAAATGTTGTCATAAGATGGCTGATAATTAAAAATATTTAGCCACAAAGAAAATGTGCTTCCCAGTACTGACAGAAGCACGATGTGCAGTTCCATGAAGTCAGCACAATGTCTTAATGCACTCCACCCTGGGAAGGGCTGAAGAACACGGCCAGTAGCTTTCATTTTAAAGGATTTATTTTATTCCTGCCTTACACTACATCATGATGCATCTCTTTTTATTCATCCCAACTGCCAATGTTTTCTTCCTGCAGCTTTTAAGTAAAATAAAACATGCCATAACTACCATCAGACCATTTCATGACCACTAAAGGCTTCATAAATAAGAACATTCTATACCAATAAATTCTTCCAGTAATACATGAACCATCATCTTCAATGGAAGAAAAACAGTTCTGCACAGCCATTTGCATTTACTCTTGTAAGGATAAATGCATAAAGAACTGTTTGAAAAAAAAAAGAAAAAATTTATTGAAGAAATGGCCCCACGGAATCTTTTCAGAGTTGAGTTTTCTTACTACTTTTCTTATGAGGTTAGCACAAAGACAGGGATAGGAACAGCTGCAGCAGAACACTGTCTCCCAAAGAGTCACCCAGCATGGGACACTGGTTTGTAATCTGCTATGAACTGGAACAGCTCACCAGAATGTGCCAGTTGGCTTCTCCCTGCACACAGAGGGATCAGAAGAGGTTAACTGCTGCAGTTCAGACTAGGTCATTAAAGCAGCTTAACAGTCACTTCTGGAGGAATCCGTACTGAAGATGGGTAAAGTTTCACCCATTGCATCTTCAACCATCCCCAATCAACCTAAACAGCACAACAAAGCCACTTCAGAATGACCATTATATTGAGGAAGTTGACAGATTTGGGTACACCAGGAAGGAAAAAAACCACACAACCGAAACATACTGGCAGAGTCAAAGACAGAAAACTCAGCTTAGCTCAATTTAAAAACCTTTGAAATAGTAACTGCATACAAATAAAGCATCTTCTACAGAGCCTTCTATGCAAACGTGGGGAAAATCCACAGTCAGAAAGTTTTCTGTTTGGAAAAAAAATAATAAATCTTCAAACACTGCCATTATCTTAAGCTCCTCACAAAGTTAAGTGCCTCCAATCAAGTAATACCAACAAAGACACAACTTTTAGCTTTCCACTGGAATCCCTGTCAGCTTCAACTACAGAAAATACAATTCTCCTATTAGCAGTCTTAAACACACCCCTCATTGCTCAGTACCGCTTCAGAGATGTGCATCCAGGTCTACCCAGGGCTCGGGGAGCATAAAGAGCGGGTAAAAATTCTCCAAAGGGATCTAGCTTCAATATAAAAGCAAGGCTTCTAGGGGCTAACCTCCCCAAAAGCTCCATGACCTGACTGAGGGAGCAGCCATCCATCCATCGGTACCAGCACCGCGGAGGGGTCACTGCATGGCTGGGGACAGACAGGGGCTGCTGAAAACAGCGCTGCTACCAAAGGAAACCTTCACCAACCTGCAGCCCAACTTACCCTACTACTGGAAAAGCTGGTTTTCCTTCACATTTGTTTCTGTACTGATGATGTAGAAAAAGGAAGAGGCTTGTACTCAGCGAACCCGATTTCCATCCAGCTCCTCACACCTACTCAGCACGAGAAGCAGGTGCCCTGAGGAAGCAGTTCACCAAATCTAAGCAGGGCTCGCAGACAAGTGACAGATTGGGATGGATTTTAAAACATATGAATGCAGCTTGTTCAAGAACAGCAGGAACACTGCCCACCCTTGAGAATCACAGTCTTAACTCCTTCCCTTATCCCCAGGGCTCTGACAAGACATTTTCAACTTCCTATCTGCATCTTTACTGCAGCCAAAGGCTTCTTTAAACCCACGATAAAAATCTCAAGGTCTATTTAACCTCCCTGCTAGCCCAAGGTTGAATTTCTTCCAGTGCATCTCCATGCGAATACTGCTCTAATTTCAAGCTATCTGGATCATGACTCAAAGCTAGAAGTAGGGTTCTAAGAGCTCATCAACTACTAATCCAATTGCTCTACATATCTCAAGGATTATTTTCCAGTTTACTAACCTGAGCTACTTGTTGCAATAATCCTTTATCTATACTGAAATCACCAGGCAGCTGGAGGTGTGCAGCGTGAAGCCTGGCTCTGATAATGTGCAGCACATCAGGACCTAATCACTCCAGCACTTGTTCTGCTTCTCCAACGAGGTCTTGCAGCCTGCATCAAAGTCCAGCTGCCAGTAAAACCACCACCCAAATCCGCCTTTGTTTCTTTTTTTTGTTTGTTTGTTTTTTTAGCTTAAACTAGGTAATTTAAAGCTTTCTCAAGTATGCCAATGCTGTGCTGCAGTAAGGATACACAGACATATTAAGCTTCCTGTGTAAAAAAGAGCATTTGGTATTTTTATTTCAGCTGGGTGAGAGCAACAGGGAGCCCAGCGTTTACCTGGCATCAAACTCCTATTAAGACAGTCAGCTGCACGGGGAAAAAAATATGGAAAAAATTAACAGGCGAGATCTTTACCTTGTATTAAATACATCTGTGGATTTCCCTTTCCTGCCAGAATCTTCTCCTGGCTCTGCCTGCAGGTCCCTTTCGGGGTCAGCTCCTGCCTGCACCTACCTGGCCATGTTAAGGGACATGCTCCGTGGGAACCCAAATGCACTGAGCATTTATCCTCCCAGTCTACAAAATGACAGTGACGGCTCCAAAATGAAAGGACAGGAATGAAACTGTGGAAGCCTCTGCCCGCATGCCCATCTCCTATGAAAAAAGGCAAGAAGCCACTAACAACGCAAACCCACGACAGAGGTAGTTAGTCGTTATCTTTTAATTAAGGAAACCTAATGGAAGGCATTCGACGAGCTTTGTTCAGGCATTTTTCCGCGCTACCTACATCACTTATATCTACTTAAAACGTACCTTAAAACAAAAGAAAAGCACATACGATACCGAACGGGGCTCACAAGTCATAAGCGGAGAACAGGAATATTTACCACCTCTGTTTGCACTGCAGGGGGGGGGGGGGGGGGGGGGAAAACACACCCAACAAAAAACCCCCCAAAAAAAAAAAAAAAAGGAAAAAAAAAAAAAAAAAAAAAAAAAAAAAAAAAGACCCAA
>WTSP01015841.1:0-13258 GCA_025331215.1 Actenoides lindsayi | reverse complement strand
AGGCTGGATGGGGCTCTGAGCAACCTGCTCTAGTGGGAGATGTCCCTGCCCAAGGCAGGGGGGTTGGAACTGGATGAGCTTTAAGGTCCTTTCCAACCCTGACAATTCTATGATTCTAATCTGGACTGTTTTCCTGCCATGCAGACGTTTATCTCTGCAAGCCCAAGGCATGTGGCAGTGCTTATTACAAAGAAGCAATGTTGCAGGACTGTTGAAAAGCTTAATAGGGCTTCCCAAAGCTGGTTTAATACATAAATATTTTTGCCCTTTTTACTTAAGCCTTTATAAGGTTGACAGAAAGCAATCCACTTATTAGCAGGTTGTGTGCTACTGTGCTGACCTGTGACTTCTGGAACTACAACAGGGGCTCGCGGAGCGTGTGAGCTGCCAGCTAAGCCTGGCCGATGTGTTTCACTCTCCGTCTAGGTTTGTTCATCCTCGTTTTGGGCCTATCAAGTGCATCCGCACCATCAGGGCCGTGGAGAAGGATGAAGAATTAACAGTGGCTTACGGATACGATCACAACCCCGTTGGGCAAAACGGGCCCGAAGCGCCGGAGTGGTACCAGCTGGAACTGAAAGCTTTCCAGGCTGCCCAGCAAAAGTGAAGCGCGGGAGCACCTTCTCGGTTCAGCAAACTGAAACAGAAACTTGGATCTATGCACTACCTTTATACTGAAAACTGGACAACCAGGGATTGTTCATGCTGTTGCATCATAACTTTGCATTCTGTGTTAAGAGATAAGTTTCTTGCATACTAACTAGGTTTGACTGTGTTACTCATAGCGGATTTAAAATTAGCTAGCGTTGCACCAGTCTTATCTGGAGAAATTATTTAATATTCTATACGAGATGTGATATTCTTTGGTAGCTTCTGCTTTTGCACCATATGCAAAGATGCCAAAAGACTAGACAGAAAACTAGAGTGGGTATATCGTTCACTTTTAGTCGGCAGACTTAATGTTGCTCTATATCTGCCTAGGCATTATTGTGCAACTGCATTTTGCATATATGCCACTTGTGATGATAACAGTAATATTTTGATATTCTCTAATAGTAGCATAATATTGCCTTTTTAAACCTTTGATCTGAATCTTGCAATAGAGCAGTTTATTTATTAGCATATAGGAGGCTGGGTTTTAACTCCCCTTTCCTCTCGTCTGAACGTTGTTCTTTCTACAAACCCTCTTTTGCAGGAGAAAAATCCTTTCTAACTAGTGGAAAGGCTTGTGTGTGTATGTGAGAGTGCTGTGTGTCGGTCTCTGTGGCTCTCTAAATAGTATAGCAACATGTCCAAACCTAATATTTATCTAGCCCTTCCGGCTGGCTTCTTTTATTTAATTTATGATTATGACACGCAAATGAAGCTGTTTTTTTGCATGAAGATTTTTCTGAAAGGAGAGAACGGATTTGCTTTTTCGAAGGACTTTCAGAGGTACGTGTTCTGGAAGGCCAGCACATGGCTTGCATTAGTGTCCCTGAGGTGGTTTGTGTATTTCAGCTGTTAGGGCGGCCAGTTCTCAAGGCAAAAAATGCCCGCGATGAGACGCTCGCGTCTCACGTGAATTCTCTTAAAGGAGGTGGAGGTCTTTGAGGGCAGGCTGTGGAACTTGGTTAAGGAGAGCTGTATCTTCTGTTACGTGTTCAGTTGACAAAGAATATAGCCTTGTAGCCGTCTTGTGGTAGTACTGGTTTAAGACGCAGTAACTTAGTATAGTGTGAGATATCAAAATAGGATTTAAAAAAAAAAAAAAAAGATACGAAAAGATTGTTTTTGAAAGACAAACAATGAATGTAAAAAACACCACTCACTGCTCATGTTGAGAAACAGCAGTCAATCCATAGCTTTGTTGCAGCCAGCAGTTGGGGGCTTGTGAATATTCATCTGCAGGGCTGTGTTCTGGGGTTTTTCAGGGGTAGGGAAATTGTGCATTTTATTATTTTATTAATTTTTTTTTCAGATACTGTACTGGTCTTGCCTAATGCTGTATCGGAGAGAAATAACGTATCGTCTCGGTCTGGATACTGGATGCTCTCTTTTTGGGTTTAGCAGCTTAGGAAAAGCTCAAATGCATTTGCAACACTTTCTTTCAATGTTTGTAGTTTCCAGAAGTTTGTATATATGTAACATAAATGATTTGGAAATCAGACCTACCTTTCTATTGCAACACCTTTCGGTTGGTTGCTTGAATGGTTGGAAGTGTCTGGCTGTCTGGGGAGCTAGACATGGAGAACGTGTTGGGTTGGTACCTGCAAGTGGAAGGATGAGGTTGCTGTTTTGTGCAGTCTGAGAATCCTTGCTTTGGTACCTTGTGTGAAGTTAGGAGTTACTAAGAAGAACCTCTTTAACTTGGGGCTCTCTTTAGTTCCCGTGACTGATCACAAACCTTTTCCAGCACCTCACCATTTAAGCTTGCACAAAAGCTACCCTGTGCATGTGCTGGGGGTGCGGGGGAAGGGTGCAGGTAAGCTCAGGGCTTTTTTTTGACACTCTTCCAGCAGTGATCAGAATGTGAGCTTTGACAACCACCCATCTCCTGGAGACTCGGGCCACAGCTCCGCTTCTTGTCCGAGGCAGGTGGCTGGCAGAGGTGACAGCTCGGGGACTCAGCTGGGTGTGCAGAGACAGGACTGAGCCTCACAGGTGAGGGAGAGTTGTCCAAGGCCGACGGGCAGCACAGCTTCAGCGGAGGAACCTCAGAAACAGGCGTGTCTTGATCTTTCCCTGCCTGCCCACAGGTCATCCTTTTAGATCCTCGGGGTTTCAGCCACTCCAAGGAAGCGTGCTGCTGGTAGGAACCTGCTGCCTGCCTCTTGGGAATTGTGCTGCCAGGACCATGAAGCCTGCAAAGTTGGGGCTTGTGTTTAAGTGCGGGGAAGATACGTGACCGAACCCTGCTGTGAACGGACGGCAACTCCTTCCGCAGTCTTGATAACCTGCTTTGGACTGCTGGCCTCTCTGTGCCTGCTGGAGAACCGTGCTTCAAATGTTCTGATCTCTAGAGCTCCTTTGGCTTCGTTCCTGATCAGTCTCGGCTATCTATCTAGCTATTCCTCCGCTATCTCCTCTCCCTGTGGAGTTGCTTATATCGTAATGGATTTGTCAGTTTTCATATTGCCTGATTTTTGAGATAAACACAAGATAGGTGCTCTTTGCACATCAGGTGTGAAGGCGGCATCCTAAAAATAGGGAAATTCTAGGGAAAAAAAAGGCACTGAGGTATCCTCTGTGTGTTCTCCAAAGCTGTTAATGTGGTGACGGTCAAGCAGATTCCCTCGCTCTTGCGTACGACTGTAGCCTGGTAGCGTACCACAGCTGTGGCTGCTGGCTGTTAGCTCCACTGTCCTTTTTCTCTCTGCTGTTAAAATCTGTTGGTCCTCCTATAGATCCCTTCGTCGGTGACCAACCTTCTATAAGAGTTGTGATTATAAAGCTGCTTTGGCTTGACTCAGGACCAAGCCTTTTAATTCTTCTTCATTTTCTTTTCCTTTGTGGTCAGTTAGTGGAGATGGTTGGGATGTTTCTTACCACTGGGTAGCGAAAGGGCTCAGAGCTGTGTGTCCTTCAGAGGTTTTTGAGAGGTGTGCGTTGGCAACCACAGGTACAAACACAGGTTAGTTACAGAACTCCAAACAATGCCTTAACTTGGTCAACGTATTGCAGCTCAGCTTCTGGGGCTCACTAGACAGCGAGACCAGCCTAGCCAAACTAGTGGTAGTAACACGAGCCCAGCAACAAAACCTGGGTTTAACTGGGAGCAGGGGAAGCGGGCATTTTGCAGAGCAATCGGTTTGAGTCTGTCGAATGCAGCTGACTGTGGGAGGACATGCAATAAGTAAAGAAGCTTCACTTCTCAGTCTGGCCAAAGACCTGTCCTGTTGGCACAGATGCTGGAAAAAGAGCTGATGCCTGTCAGCCAAGCCTGGGTGAGCGGCTGGCTCTCGGAATGCCCGTGGTGACTAGATGACATAAGAAAACCTGGAATTACTTCTTTTCCAGGTGGGGATCAGTTCCCAGTGTCTGCCTTTGATCTGCAGTGCTGCACGTGGCTCCTCTGTGATGGGAGGGTTGTTACCTGAGCTCCTTTATGAGAAAGAACCTATATCAGGTTGTATTAGACACTGCTGATTGTCTCTTTTTTAAAAAAAAAATGTGTATATATATATCTTAAATGGATCCTCCTGCTACGGCAGCACTGTTTTGTCACCAAGAATACAGAAGCTTAGTTTTCTGGAGAAGCAGTTAGTCTTGGAGACAAGAGAGCATGAGAAGTTACAGCTGAGAGCTACCTGCTGCTGGGTCACTCCTCTGGATAAGAGGGAAAAGGGCTTAGGCCTGGGAGGGGTGTCTCAAGTTGAGTCTCGTGCTATAATTTTACTTTATGGGATCTACCAAAATATCTGGTTTTCCTTCACAAACATGAAAAGCCTTTTTTTTTTTTTTTCTCAAGTAATTAAAAAAATTTATATAAATACCTTTAAGTCCTAACTGCTGAAAAAGTCAAAGGAAATCTGTGGCTATGGCTCTTCAGCAATCGAAGTGAGAGCTGCGCTAGCGCTCTGACTTTTTCTGCAGCTGCAGCAATACCCCTGCTCGGATGGCCCGCGCTTTTGCTGCAGCTCCTGGGCGACCCGTGCAGCTCTGGAGACCTTTGGGAGGCCGGTCTCTCAGTGTCTCAGGAGCACTTAGGAAGCCTGCTCCTCAGCTCAGCCTTCTTGGCCGCGGAGCTTTCCGTGTTTGGCAGTTGGCGGTGGCTGCGGTTCCCTCTCCGGGGCTGTTGGAGGGCGTTGCTGGCGCGGCGGCGAGGGCACCGTCGGGCATTTCTCACCCTGGCACAGGCCCTGTTGGGGAGCGAGGCAGCCAGCGTAGCCCGGCTGGTACGAGGAGCTGAGGAGTGGGGGAAAATGCCACTTTTCCGTTGCCTTCCCAGTTGGCTGCCCTTGTCCTTTCGTCAGAACCGGTACTCGCCTCCTCGTTCGTGCCAGGGACTTTACCGTGTCGCTTCTGTCCCAGAGGCTTCTGTGATTTCTATCCTCTCGCTCCATTTGATGAGTCTTTTTGGAGAATGCTGCTGCTGCGATGAGGTAGCGAGCCGTGCAGAGCCGGTTACCTGCTGCTTTGGTTTCCTCTGGCACAGCAGAACTGCTGGAGCTGTGGGTGCCTGAGGAATTCACCTCCAAGCACTTAAAAAACAAAAACAAAAAACCAACAGCAAACCAACGCAATTGCTTTGAAAAAACCATTGCTGAAGTGTCTCCTTATACGCTGGGGTGCTGCAGTAGATGCTGCCCCCTCGCGCCGTGCTGTCGTAAGACTGAGAGCGTTTGGGCGAGGAACGCGGCGCGGGAGCAGCGGTACCCGGGGCGGGTCAGTGGGCTTCACACTCACCTGGGCCCCGGGGAGAACTTGTTCCTTTTGCTTTGTGTACTGGAAACATGAGAACTATATTTTTGGACAAAGTATTTCTAAGCGGTCTTATAAGGGATTTTCCTTTTTTTTCTTCTTTTTTTTTTTTTCTTTTAAATACAAAAACCAACAAAGGTGCAAGACTGAGTGCATGTTTACTTGCCCCAGATCAAAGGTTTTGAACACTGAGGTCACTGTCTGTTGAATGGACCCTCCTCTTGGCGCTGTCTTCAGGCAGTTGAAGCTCCTGCCCTCTTTCTCTACCAGTTTTACTGTAACTATTTTACTTTTTTTTTTCCAGGAGAAATATATATACAGAAATTCTAAGCAATTCAATGTTCAAGCCATAAAATCATCAGTGTGGAAAGACCCTCTTCACAGGTTTTAACATATTTGTACGTAAAACGATGTTTGTATGAAATATAAAAAATATTTCACGGTAGAATGAATATTTAAAAAAAAGAAAAAAAGAAGTTCCAGTAAAATCTAAACCAAATTTAAAAGGGTGTCTTTTTCTAAGATGCAAGTGTAATTGATTACCAAGAAGTAGGTTTGTTTTGTTTTTTTTTAAAGGGGAGATGCAACAAATGATCTTTACAATTACAAATGGTCGCTTCTGCTATTTGGGAAAGTATTTATGCAGCGTTAGACAGGGCTGCCATAAATAAATTGCAATAGCAAGGCCAGTCACATCTTCAGGACATACCTCTCAGCTTGCCCCTCTGTGATATTGTACAAACAGACCCATCCCTCCTTTCTGCAGATTTCCTCCTAGAAAATCTTTCCTACTGTAACTGTACTGAATTTAACTCTTGAGCTAAGATCCAGACTAAAATTGTGTATTACTTAACAGTTTCTGCTGGGCCTTCTGCTATTTTAATACTCTTGAGCCCATAATTACTGGGTGTCTCTGTTCTGAAGAACTAAGTGCTAAAGAATAATCCTTGGGGTAAGCTTACACGTGTGTTAACAGTTAACCCCGGAGTATTTCACTTGTATACAGTACTTGATAGGTGTTTTATGACATTTGTACTCGAACTATGAGCCTTACTGAACATCTGTAGGTTTATTCATGACTTTTAACAAAATGGATAACTCTAAGAAAGATGTTTACATGAATGATGATTGCCCTTCCTTTGATGTTATGAATGAGGTTTTTATAGTGTGTTTGGGTGTATGTGCCAGGAAGTAAGAAAAATGTTTCTGGGGAAAAATAGACTTGACAAACATTTGTAATAAGTGAATTTTAAAGATTGCTTTAATTGCGCTATGAAGGCAATGCAGATATTAAACTATTCAACAGAACTGTCATCTCTCCTCGTTATTGGCGTGTCGTGGTTTGGGGCATCTTCTGCTCTCTTCCCCCTTGCTGGCGGAGCGCGGTTGCTTTGCAAGTTGTAAGTATTTCACCTTTACATTGCCAGTCCAGGTCTACCTGAGCCACTTTGATCTTAGTAGCTGTTGGTTGTTTTGATGCTCTTTAGTGGCCTGACTCTTGTGTACCTGAGCATATACCTGTAACCAGGTTCTCCACCTGAGCAGCAGTATGTTGCTTGTGTTCCAGCAGCCCAGCTGGGGTTATTTCTGTGCTGCCGGTTGCTCCGCTTCCATTGCCATAACCACCTTCAGAGGGCGTTTGCCACCGTGGGTGACTTGGTGTAGGGAGAGAGCACTGGCTGCCTTGGTGTGGGGATAGAGCACTGGCTGCCTTGGTGTGGGGATAGAGCACTGGCTGCCTTGGTGTGGGGATAGAGCACTGGCTGCCTGTTTCAGCCGCATCCAGAGCCACCTGGATGTCTTCCAGCTCTGCAAACTGACTCGATTCACCCTTTCCTTCAGCAGCTCGTGGATGCTGCAGTGAGCTGGCTGCGTTCTGGTCCCGGAGTGGTGTTAGAGTCCTTTGCTGGCACCACCGAGGTGCGGTGGGTTTAAAGAAATCACAGCTAACCTGGTCAGTGGGTTTCTTAAACGCGTTTGAAAGGTTGGCAGGCGCGGTTCAGCGCAGCGCTTGTGGGGCCGGGTTTGTCTGGAGGGTTCCTGTGCTCCCTTTCCGAGGCGGAGAAGGGCACCCCTCCCTGCCCCAGCTCCGAGAGGGGCCCTCGGGGGTGCCGGGCCGGGGGCGGCCGCTCCCGGCAGGCGGAGCAGCCGCGTACCCCGCACGGCAGAGCCTTTCCCAACCTCCTCCTTTTCTTTGCGCACCGACTCGGAACTTTCTTTTTCCCCGGAGGCGGAGCCGGAGTTTTCCCGGTACCTGCCCCGCTGCCGGGCTCCGGGGTTCTGGGAGCAGCGCCGGTGAGGGCCGGGCCGGGCCGGGCCGGGGGCCTCCGAGCCTCCCGCCGCGCCGCAGGTGAGGAGCCGGGGCGGGCGCGGCGCTTCCTGGGTCCGGACCGACGGGAGACGGTGCGGGGGTGCGGTCGGTGCCGGGCCGGGCTCCTCGGTTGCCTCCGCCGGTTGTAGCAGCGCCTTCGGTAAAGGGCGGCGGGGAGGGGGAGAGTCGGGTCTCGGGTGCCGGTGGTACCGACAGCCCCGGGCGGCCGAGCCGGCCCCCAGCTCTTACGGACGGCATCTCCCCGACGGGGTCTCGTTTCCCACGTTCCTGCAGAGGGGATCAGCTGCTGCCTTGCCAGGGACCGAGTCTATCTGCTAAAAGGAACAAAACCCGCTCAAAACCCTCTGGACGGCAGAGATTCTGAAGGACAGAGGTTGGTAGTGGGGTCGGAGGTGAAGGTGGCACATCTCTGTCCAGAAACACAGAACTGGTGTCCCGGGCACCTGCCCGGGATCAGCGTGAGGGATTTCCCAGAAGCCAGCTCACCTTTGCTCGCTTTCCCTCGCTGCCGCTGAGGAGCTGAACTCTGTACTCCCAGTGCGTGTGCGGTCCTGGCGTACCCCAGGTCGCAGGCTGCTGATGCTCCTGTCCCTTCTTTCTCCTGCCCAGGAACAGCTGGTCTCCCCTCGGCTGGAGGGCCACGCCGCAGCTTTCCAGCCTCTCACCTGGGCATTTCTGTGCGGGCGAAAGCAGAATGGATCGCTACCGGTATTTCATCTTTAACCAGAGGAGCATGGTCGTGCTGGGGCTGTTCCAGATCGCCTTCAGCACGGTGTGCGTCGGCAGCGGGTTCGTAGACGGCCTTTTCAGGATGGAGTCTCACCTGAGCAAAACCAAAGCTCCAATTTGGGCTGGGATGGTAAAGTTGCGCTATATTTCCTTTTTCCTTCCTCCCCCCCCCACTACCTACTAGTGCTCGCTCTGAGGGTAGGAGGGAGGCCAGGATTTAATGGTAACCTGGCAGTGCTGGGTTAACACTTGAATGTGATGATCTTACAGGTCTTTTCCAACCAAAATGATTTTATGATTCTGTGACTTCTTGCTAGCTCTTCCCTGCTTTAAACCTAGATAATAAAAGTTTACTCATCATGGTATAGATAAGAGAGTGCAAGCAGCCTTCCTTCTGAAGGCACTAAATAAAATACATTTCTACAGGATAATATAGAGAAAAAAAATGGATCAGAGTGGCGATTGATGGCATTTTTTTGCAGCAGCAGCATAGCGACCACAGGGAGCCCACTGAAGTTACAGAGGGCATCCTCACATCAGGTAGATGACCATCTGGGCGATGTTCTGTGTCCCACAGCACAGTGCCACCAATTCCCTGTACCACAAGGAGGAGCAGACAGCGAGCATCTCAACTCCTGGCTGCTCTGTACCCTGGTGTCCCTGTTGGCACCCTGGTGAGCCGTGCTGCGAGGGAGGTGGACTGAAGAACTCTCTTCCCTCTGTAGGCTGCCTGTCTCCTTTCAGTAATATCTTTCTTCCATCTACAAGATGCGTAAGGACTTTGGAAAGCAGTGCACATTTTTAGCTCTGAATTGGACTTACTTCATCAGTTTTATTAGTTGGTCAGAGCCATGAAGGCAGCCGGAGGATTGCTGCCGTGGGGGTAGCAAGTGGGCAAGATGTGTTTCACACCCCCAGGAGATGCTGTGCATCAGAACAGAAGAAAACAGAAGTTCTTTCCATTTCTGACCTAAGTCACTCTGACTGAAGCCTTGAAAATAAGGGCCTTTCATCTGCTCTGTAGTAGCTCCTCTTCAGAATCCGATACTGTCTCCCAGTTACCAACTCCTCCTGTGCCCTGCAGGTGATGGGAGTCCCAGGCGTCCTGGCTTTGTTTTCCTCGCAGAGGAAGAACCCAGTTCTGGTAAGCCTTTGGAGGGGGGAAATTGTGTGTGTATGAGGTAGGAGCAAAATGTTGCCGGGACACTTGAAAACAGTTTTGTTTTGGTAGGGAATGAGCTGCTGGTCCTTGTGCAGGGTTGAGCATTTTTTTTCCTAGCGTTACCTGTATAAAAGCTGCTACGTTCATAAGCCGAAGGATACGGAGTTACCTCGCTTTCTACTGCACAAGAGGAGCACTGGCTCTAATAACAAGCAAGAATCTGTAAAAACTCTTACTCTTGAGTACATTTCTTGTGTTATTCCTTCCTGCTATTAGGAATTGCGTACACTAAAATATGAAGCAAGTTAATTGACTTGCATGTCCCAGGCAGGTGTCTCCAGCCACGTCACCTCCAAGGCGGGATATTGTTTCTAAGTAGGAGATCTCGAAGAACAAAGTCTTTGCATTGAGCTGGCACTTCTGGTTAAGGTTTGTAGCTCAGAAATGTGGTATCATGGAAACCTTTTCTGCTCTGTGTTTGACTTCCAAGTGACTGTTGCTACCAGGTACTTTTTAGTGTTAGGGAAGGTCGAAAGCTAATACCTACAGTGCTTGTTAGCACATTTTGTCTGTATTGGTTGCACTGATTTGTCAGAGGACAGTTTTAGTTCTCACTCCCTTTCTTTTTCTCCTTTAATTTCTCTGTCTAGGTGAACGTGCTGATAGTTGCTTCCATACTCTCTTGTGTTGCCATCCTCACTGTAATAATTTATAGCTCCCTCACGCTGAACTATGGTGAAGAGGAGGAGCTGAGCTCTTCCCCACTCCATGTTATCCATACCGTAAGTACTGATATCATGCTTATTACTGGGGAACATGACTGTCTGGATCTGCAAACGTTACTGGCCATGATCTGAAAACAGAACCAGGCTTCCAGAATGCATAAACTAGAGTTGCAAGCGGTGCCTGCAACAGCACTTGCTTACAAAAAAATTGTGTATGTCTACAGTTAAGTATCAAGTGAGCTACTGAAAACCACAAAACCCATACGTGGACAGATGGGCATTTTACAGCCAGCTCCTGCCATTGGCTGCTACTGCAGCACAGCTGGTATCGGTGGCTATGTGACCTGGGTGCCCTGCTGAGAACCAGCTGCCTGAGAGCAATACCTGGTCCCCAAAGGTGTGGACACTGGGTATGTGCCCAAACACACTGCAGTCGGGTTAACTGCTGCTGCTGCTGAGAGCGGAGGGGTTTGGGTTGTGCCAGGAACAAAGCATGGTGCCGCTCATGAAAAGGGGTAGGTGCTGGTCATACCCCTGGCCTGGTTTGAGACAGCAATGGCTAGGCTTGAATCCTTCCCAGCGTGCACCTCAGGTGATAAAGTTACAGCAGTTACAGGTCAGCTGGTTAAAACTGGGTGTTATTTCAAGTGTATCTGCCCCCAGTGAAGCTGAAAAGAAGGAATGAGTTAGCCTGTTAGTACCTTAAACTTGGTGCAAGCAACGGGTCCCTGTGGAGGTGAAGACATTCCAGGCAGATGAAGTTCTTCATTAGTTTATTCCAGAACAAATGGAAATGTTAGGCTGCTAAGGCATAATATAGCAAGAAGATCTTTCTCATAGTCCACGTGAAAAGGCTCAGCCATTCCTTGGGTTTCTATCGACTGTTAAAGCTGTTTCCAAGCCCGAGGCCGTTGCATGGTGCCTGACATTGAGTCAGAAGCCTTGTTCTACTGCTTGCTTTTTTACTATTTGAGGGTCACACTTGGCTTGTCTTTCAGAACACAGGAAGAAAAGCCTTAAATAACAGTGACTCCGAAGCAATCTCCTACAGTGCGATTGCAGTGTTCTCTCGATCGTTAGAATTATTTTGGGGGTTTTTTTTGGTGGAGAGCTTCACTTGTACAACGTGGCTTTAACGTTTCATTTTCTGCTTGCAGAAGTTCGTACTTAGCAAAGTAGTCAAGGGTGCTAACATAGTCATGCTGGCTGCATCCATCTGCAGTGCTTTTGCTGTGCTGGTGATGGCTTACTTGGGATGCCGGAGCCTTCCACGCTGCGCCTGCTATGACAGTGTAACTGGGATGGTGAGTGAGGAGGTCCAGGGCACCCATTTATTTGTATTGAGGGTGGGTAAAAGGGGGGAGAAACTGGGGAGGAGATGTGTTTTTCTTCCATAAACCTAACCTCAGCTCTACCTCGGTCATGCAGGGCTAATTCTAAGAAACTAAAGGGATGTTAGAAGGGGTTTATACTTTTTGTATTTTTTTCTGTTACTATCACCCTCCTATTTACAGTGTTGTGTGAGACCTAGCATAGGTGATCTCCATTTCCCAAACCATTAGTGCTGAAGCTACCACAGTCAAATTGCCTATGAGTTCCTGCTCTCATCAAAACCCACTGCTTCTTCCCTCACCCTTAAACCAATGGTTGTTCCTGGTACAGCACTTCAGAGGCTTACACACCAAGATGCCTTATCCCTAGACCTACAAATTCTAGGATAAAAATATCCCAGGTACCTTGTGTGAAGTGCAGGGGAGATGACACACCACATTTTTCTGCTAATTTATGGCTCTACCTCAAGGCATGGGGCACATGCTGCATGTCCCTGTGAAGTGAGCTCATTAAATACCAGCTACTTCTATACTAGAATAATTCTGATGCTGTATTAATCATGTTACATCCAACCATCTCACTGGTAACTCAGCTGTAACTAAGGACACCAAGCGAGTGATGTGAGACTACTTTAAACTTTTAAACTAAAACTTGTTAGGAGGAGTGGACTAATCAGAATTCTAAAATGAGTTCAGGTGTATTGTCTTGAAATAACTCTCAGATGAGGTTTTTGATGGCACTGTTTCTTCGTAGGAGTGGTTGCAACCTAGCGAGGACCAAAATCAGGCTGTGGAAATGGTTTGCGCTGTACAAAGTGAGTAACTCTTTGCCTCCCTGTATCTGGATATTCACCAGGGATGTGGAAGGAGCATCCAGAATAAGCTTTACATGCCAGGCCAAAATCCTGATAGACAAAACACTCTGAGCCAAAAGGAGCTCGGGATTTTGTGCAAGTGTCCACACCAGGTTTCTTTCTTTCCTTCCCCACACAGACCCTGGGGACAAAATCTTTAACTACCCAGATCGGTTTCCAGCCCAGGACTTGGAAGCAGAGGAAGACAGACCAGAACCTCCACCGTATATCAGAATGGATTGAAAAAGTGGTTGAATGTTTTAACGCTGCTGGTCTAAAACTGTGGCAAGACGAAAGTAAGAAGCTCTTCATCTAAGAGGGTTATGCACTTTCCCTCGGCCTTTGGAAAGTCACACGGAACAAGAGAGAAATATTGAATGCCCAACACCCAGCAGAGGTCGCAGCACAAAGGGGAAGATCTGCAGATGGTTTGGGACATTCAGACTTTCTATAGTTGAAATACCTCATTGAGTCTGAAAAGCAAGAGCATTTTTTCCTCTAGCTTTTGTACTTAAATCAGGTTTTATTCTGCTAGAATTTATCATGCAATTTGCCTAGCAGTGCTAGCCTTAGGCATTTAAATATTGAATACAAATCATTTTAAAAAGAAACTCGTTGTGGAGTATTTCCCCCCCCGCCCCCCCCCCCCCCCACCCCCTCCACTCTCCCACCCCCCCCGCCTCCTTTGCTTGTTTGTTGTTTTTGTGTTGTTGCGAAAAACC
>WTSP01015838.1:0-48496 GCA_025331215.1 Actenoides lindsayi | reverse complement strand
CTTGTGCACTGTGCAAGAGGAGAGAGCCAAGTCATGAGTTTTGCACAGTATCAGGAATAAACTCAGTATTCAAAATTATCACAAACATCTTAGTGACAAAAATGAAAGGACAAAGCACATTATTCAGATTGCTTCTTGAATACATTTATACTATATCTAGCTTTTGCACAATGATTTGAGTGTCGTTCTTATTCTTGACACAAAGTAAGTGTGGTAGCTGTGGTTGTTCAGATCTTTCTTTCTCCCATCCTTTTGGACAGGAGATATCTGCCATGTTCTGAGTTTAGAATATCTGAGTTCTTGTCACAGCTTGGTTATTGATTTACTGGAAGATTTGCCTATTTTTCACTCAGTCTGTAGGTGAGGACAACAGTTTCTCCAAAATCTCCTTCATGGTGTAAAAGGTTTAATTAACATTTAAAAATATAAACTGTGTAGGAGAGAAAAGTATTATCACTTGGAAGTCTTTTAAATATTATTGCTCACCAGAGGTAATTAGAAAATGGTGTATTCAGACCTGTACTGAACTGATTCTGAACAAATCTCTCAAATAGAGTCCTCATTTTCTTCCAACATTTTATGACTTAGAGAAAGTTTTGTATAATGCAGGAATATTATTTTAAAGTTCGAACATCTTAATATATTTATAAACACTGCACTTCAATTGATATATTCCAGTCAAATGGTTTCAAAGAGGACTTATTCTTATAGAATTAAGTGAAATTAAAATGAAGCTGGAAATGATGTTAGAATCCTTGCTGGAAAACAGTAAGCTATAATTGTGTTTCAACTACTATATTCTGCAGGACCATACTTTAAATCACTGAAAAACTTACTAGTATATACTTTGGTGTATTTAGAAGTGAAATATCCATGTGCAAAGAGTGATTAAAATACCCTACCTTCTGATTTCTCAATTACTGCTTCTTTCTAAAAACACCAGACCATTTCTAGTGTAGTACAAGCTTAGTTGCACTGTATTGCCATATTATTCTCTGCAGATTTATATTTCTTTAATAGTCTTTCAAAGGCCAAGAGGCAACATTTGGCAATTTTTACATCATGCGGTGGTCACATCTGTTCAAGGGAGCGTTTCAGCTACCACACTTACTTTGTGACAAGAATAAGAATGACACTCAAATCATTGTGCCAGAACTAGATATAGTATAAAATAAATGTATTCAAGAAACAAATGAAATATTTGGAGTTATATGTGCAGTTATATATAGATTTGATATGCTAGGTTCCCTTACTCCCACTTGATTATCTAAAACTAGTCAGACAAAGTTTAAAATAATGTTGTCTTCAAGACTTTGGAGGCTTGGTAATGCTGAGTCTTGAAAACTTAGTCTAATGTCAAGCCAGATGTGGTCAGCCCTCACCAAAATTGCTTTTCCCTGAACTACTTGTTTGTAATGCCAGCTGGCCAGCAACCAGCATATACGTAATGCATTGTGTATTGACATTGTGTAGCTGATATGGAACTCAACAGGATTTTCAAGGCAAACTTGGGAAACTTCCCAAGTTAAGTCCTAACACCACTGAAAACATCAGACTACTGAAATGGAAGTAGTTCCACAGCATAACACAGCTTTTATTTGATTGTGTAAATGTTAAGAGAACTTTAAAATCATGCCCAGAGACAAGTTCATTTTGTTTAAGACTTGCATTAGCTCTCTGAGAAAAAAAATCTCACTGCTTATTTACTTTACATCTGGCCTGAAAAGGAAATATTTGTTTGAGTGTCTGTCAAGGAAATATACCTTTTCTGTGGTAATGGATGATGGGAGTTCCCAGGCAGAACTATAGTAACCCTCAAGCCCGGCATCACAGCTAGTATCTCTTCACAAGCACTGCATGATGCAGCATGGATGTACCTACTGTACCATTCTCTGAGGCCATCTAGAAATGACTGAAACGAAGACCTGAGAAACACCTAGAATTGAATTTCTAGCTCTAAGTGTGCAGGACTACACTCATTTCCTTGGAAAATCCCACAGGCTGGATGAGAGCTTACATGTGTTTTGACCAGGTTGAGTTAAGAGGTGAGATTGTACCATAATATACACGTACCACACAGGGTAGTTACCACTTCACTTTGCCTTCAGGGACTACAGTACAAGATAAACATGGCTACAGTGGCTCAGCATCTGATTCTTCTCTCTCAGTTGTGTATGTGACTCATGACAATGGAAACAGTCTGTTATCTCCAGGGGACGTATGTGATATTGAGAACAAATGATCTAAAGATGAATTAGGTCCAACAAGCTGTATTAGATATACAATTTTTCTAAATGCATGTTTTTATGCAAATTGTTTACAAACAACAATCTTTCACACCAATTGTATCTTCACATGATGAAGCTTTAAAGATTTTCTCCAGGCTCTGTTTATTTGTATTCCCTAAAGGTTTAACAAGTTTACATGAATCTCTTGTGCTTGGAATCATAGTTGTTTTTTCCCAGAATAATGAAGCTGTTTCACAATCACTGGCAGACATGAGGCCAGTAAGATAACATTTCCCACATACTTCACATTCCAGTGTCCTGGAAGGGAGCTTTTAGATATGGCTTTTTAAAAGCAGTTGAAGGTTTGAATTAAAATGTCTCTGAATGTGCCTCCAAGTCTCAGTCAGTCCGTTTCTTGAAACACCGAGTAATACTGATGTGTTGACAGAGTATGGCTATGCAAATCCATTAGCGAAAGTCAACACCTGTTCAATAGGAAACAAGAAACTCGTGTACGCAGCTGCAGCAGTAAAAAGACCCCAGAACATCTAAAAGGTGGAAACTCTTTATTTTCCAGCAACAAATTAAAGTGGACATTTAGTTTTAACTTGTTCTTGCCCAGTCTAACACTAACTTTCCTAAGGAGTAGGAGTTCATATGCTAATTCCCATTTTACTCAACTCTGTCATTCATTCATTAATCTGGCAAATTTTTTTGTTTTCAAACAGAAATACTTTTCTGTTTCCAAAAGAGAAATGGCCTCATCATCCATGAACTAAGTAGTCTAGTGATGCCTTTTCAAGGCGAAGCATTATAAGAATTACTTGAGAACTTACTGTTTCCTTTTTGACTTTATTTTTTAAAACTTCTGGATTCTTAAGGTGTGTGAGAATCTCACATATATGCAGATCTGCATCCTTTCAAATCTGATACTGCAGGTATATTGAAATGCAGAGGTATTGCATGAAGCTTTACCTTGCTTCTCCTTGTGTCTTTGGTGCCACTGAAATGTCACATGGAACCCATTCTTCTTTGGGGAAGGTGTTACATTTCAGTATGGTGATTTGGCTTAGTAATGTAGTTAGGCTTTTACTGTGGTTTTTCTTTTCCTGTTTTTTAATGGTGATATGTGTTTACCTTAGCGAGAGCAAGGTCAAAAAAAAGCATGCTTTGCTGTGGTCAGTTGTGAGTTCCTGAGGAAGTTCATTCCATGGTCTGTGCACTATCCCCAGGAGAGCTCTCCCCTGCAGAGAGGCAGGCATTACCCTCTGCTACAAAATTCCTTACTGCTTAAGCCATGATGTTAGCTGCAATCCTCACTCTGGAGCTTTAGCCTAGGTTTTGGATTCATTCAGCTTGAGCCACTAAGTGCCTTGAAGGTTTAGCCGTTGCATAGATAGTTTGTGGGAAGTTTATGTCAAAAGCTGATGCAAGCTTGGTGCAGCCCAGCTAGCCTGTACTGCTGAGGAGAAAGTTCCCCATTAACAGCAGTCCTCTGTAATTTATCATGGGCGGATGTCTTTTCAACACGTAGAAGAATTCCAGCAAAACACAATGAAATAGTTTTACCAAATTGCTAAAAAGTAGGACCATTCATTTTCTTCTCAAGTCTCAAAACCTCATGAATTTTGTAATGCTTTTGAGTAATGAAATGAGGCAGAAATCTTGCATGGCAGTTCTGTGCAGAAACATTAAAGCTGGAGTCTGATGCAATGAGTCAATGCAGTGCCAGCCTGGACTAAAGTCAACCATAGGGCCTTGGACAGATGGCTGCCACCTAGCAGCAGACCAGCTAATTCAAGACAGTCAAGATTTTTCTGGGGTTAGTATGGGAAAGAGAAAGACTCTTTCACAACAATGACACTTCCGCGGGAATTAAGAGACCTAACTTTCTAGGTCATCATGTTCTATGAGAAGGCAATTGACTCTGAGGTTTCCAGACAACACTTACAGCCGTCTGGGCAAAAGGAAGACCATTTGCCACTGTGCAATCAAGAATAAGAGTGCAGGAGTGAAGGAGTACACAAGGAAATGTAAGCCTGCTTCTGAAACCTGATGAGAAGGCCACTTCCCACTGAAAGTCAGTCCCATAATTGCATTAATCCTTGCTTAGCTTCAGAGTTGAATGCTTCTGAGCAGGGGTAGAAGCCCAAGGGAAGTCAACTCCTTGGCTCAAAGTGGAGATAGTGGTTAAATTTTAGATACTTCTGGGATTTAATTGTTACTTTACATGGGTTACCTAGGACTTTCAGGAGATGCAGTGAACTGAACTTAAGCACCCACTATCAAAACTGGCAAGTCCTACTCTAATCTTAATGATCCTACCATTTCCCTTACCTTGAAACTGGACAGACCACCTGTGAGTGGAGACAGCTCATCAGCTCCTTTCCACCCAACAATTCACCTGGCAATTTTGTGCTGAGCTAATGAACTGGATTGGTTTATGGAAGGTCCAGTGAGGCCCAAAACTGATATGAAGTCTAAGGTGGGACTTTGTAGATGAAAGCAAAGGAGAGGAAGAGAAAATAAGAGGGGAAATTTGGAGGGAGAGTACATTTACCTGTTTCAGGGACATTAGATACACTGCAAGCTAAGGAAATCACAACCTAGAGCACAGGTTGTTACTTGTTGAACATTTTAAGCATGCACAAAACAGTTCTGCAGTCAAAAGAAACAGCCGTGGTCTTTCCCCTGCCTTCCAGTCTGGCCTCTCCAATGCTTTTCACTTGTGCTGGCAGTGTACATGTACCCACAGAACAAACTGGAGGGAACTGCTTGGCTGAAAACTGACTAGAGTGCAAAAGACTATTTTTTGGCTGGTTATCACAGATAGATAGCAACTAAGGAGCAGTCATCATACACACAAGAAATACTTCCACTAGGGGAAAGAGTCAGCCACAGAAACAGTGCCACAGTTCCTCAAAAGTGAATGGTTGAACACCATATATTCAGAAGCAAACAAGCTCTCACCAGTGTGAAGCCAATTTATCCTGATGCAGCTTTGTCTGTCCACTGAATAGAAGACCAGAGAAGGATTAAGGATGCTCTGTGCATACCAGGTCATTGCGGTTTTCCCTCCAAGTGGAAAACAAGGGTGGGGGAAGAATTGTTGCTTGCTTGAATATACTTGCTGCATTTATTTCCTTTGGGCTACTTCCAAATGAGAAGCAATATGGCTACTGTTTTTTTGACTTTTTTCCCACATCTCCTTTTCAGGAGGTTGTCCATAATGTTCTTCTCACAGAGTCTACGAGTACTTATGTCTCTTACACACATAAGGTCTCTGTCCGATGTTTCTTACTGCTTAGCAGGGTACACAAAACACATTTCAGCTCTCTCCCACATCTTTTCATTTGTAGATAATTTACTTTGTCTTCTTACACTCGCTTACTGTAAATGAGTGGGCTTTGAGACCTCTGGGAACAGATACTTGCTATACTGGTGCAACAGGTGTAGCCCAGCAGGCTCCCTCTGACACAAGCACATTTTCTGTAAGGTTGCTGGCACCATGGGTGACTGGCAACAACTCCTGTTACATGTTCCAACTCTTGCTGCCAATTTTTGGCTGTCCTGTGTGCAGAGTCACTATTGCCCCTTGTTCTTGGGCATAAGAGTGGATGCAATGTAGCCTGGGGCATGTTTTGAAGTTGGGAATTCCTTGGGTACTGGGGTCTTGGCTATTTTCTCTCTCTTACATATTGCATGAGGGCATCTGATATTTAAAATGTGAAAACATCCCATAATCTTGAATCTAAACCCTTACAGGTCTCACCTGTGTCTACTGTTTTTTACTAGTCTAATAGTTTTTTACTGGGATTTTATCACTCAGGTTGAAAGGGCCTTTAAAACAGAGAGTTTCAGTTTCAGTTCTCGTGTGAATGATCATGTACTTTCATAAAACCACTCACAAGAGCACTGTAGCTTCTGATTCTCAAAGACTCAGGCTGTCAGGGCCCAGAATCACACTGAAAATGCTTGGAAGATTTCATCGCTTCTAAATATGCACTTAGCATCTTGCTCAGCATCTTGTAACCCAGACACTGAGCCTTTGACAAGAGATATACGTATTACTTTAGACTAAATTTGAACAGATTCTACATTATCTCCCTGTAAGTGATATTAAAGTAATGTCTTTAATTTCTGGTTAGCATTAAACCTTAATTAATTACAAAATTAAGAACACTGAAAAATCTTCTTACTTACTCAACTGCTCTTAAAAGTCACATCACCAAATTAATCTTCACTTGCATTATATCTCTTTAATTATTTTTTTGGAGATTTTGCCTTTTTCCTACCATTTTGTCCAAAAATTGTATTTAATTTCCACCAAAAAGAATCCGGGTTTGCAAGTACTCAGTTGCAACCATTCTGTCCAGTTCAGAGCTGATTTTTCTTGGTATGGAGGTCATGTTACGCTTCTCTTCCTCTTACTGCATAGTCCTAACATCTGGAATCAGGTTTCTTGTGCATGATATTAATTCCAAATGTAAAATCTGCCTTCTGTGAATATTAAGCAGCATTTGTTTGCATTATGGTATTCTCACAAGCATTTCTGCCAGTGACCTCATTTGTTAGATTTCTGGGGAAAGGTAATACATATGGGATGCTGAACATACTGCTGCAGAACTAGCCATCAACACTCGTGGGAGCTTTTATTTTGAGTTATTTATCCAAATACAGTTCTCAGGCATCAGAAAATCACTACCTGGAAAGTTGGACCATTACCTCATTTAGAAGAGCTGAAAATTCAGTGAAGCTTAACTTCTGTATAATTCAAATTATCTTACCACAAAGGGGTCTGCACAGTTCATTAAAAGGAGACTGACTCAAATTCCTTTCAAATATTTCAGCTTTTTTTTTGTCATCAGATGGTCTTTAATGAAAGAGAGAGAGAAGTGGGGAAGAAGGAAATCTTTTCCTTAGGGGTACATGTTGCAAATAAAAGTCATTGTTGCTTGGACAGGAGAAGGATCTTTATGTGCAGTAGCTGTCACAAAGCTGGAGCTTCTACTACATTCCAAGTACACTTTTTTCATTAAATGTAATTAACTTATCCAACGTGGCTTCTGGTTTTGCTGGAGTTATTTTTTTATGATGTCAAATGGAGATAACCATTGAGTAAAATGTAACCAGCAAGGGAACAATGTCTCATTTGTTGCTTTGCAATGCAGCACAAAACAGTAATTAGAAGAGAGGCACAAAGTAATACAATATATCTAGCCTACTGGTGTGAGCAGCATGTGGAGAAGGCCGAAGTGCCAGTTTGTCTTCCTTTTGATGTCCCAAATATGACAACATAGTCTTGCAGTTTGCAGCTTTTTATCAGAATAAACACTATTTGCAGTTCAGCTAGGGCTTCAAGTAGTGCAGAAGAACAGCCTGATGTTCTGTCTTCTTGTCCAGGGATGCTGAAACTCATGATGTAGGTGTTTTCAAGACTCTGGTTGGTGTTTTGCACCAAACCTCGGTGAAAGATGCAAGTGGAAAGGCACAGCCCTTACTTTTTAAAATGGTGTAAAGGAACAGCTTACAAAATTGTCATGGAACAAGGCAGCAAAAACTGCTGTGCTCTCTGCCTTGACACAGGAACACACAGTCCAAAGCAATGACATCTCTACAGCATATAGTGCTTTGGTGGCTGTTGTCTAAAGATGATTCATGAGTAAATGAAAAGGAAGGAAAGAAAGCAAAGCAGCAGACATGTTAGAGAGAGAAGGCAGCAACACTGCACATAGAAAACGTGGCCTGGGAATATCACCTCGAGGAAGATGCAGAGAGCTTTCAGAAAAAGGCCTGGCCGTGAAAGGGCCTTAGCACAACAATGATAGAGATGTCTTGCTCTTTGACTTCTCCTGTCTTCAATTAGACTGAGCATTATGTGTTTCTTGTAAATAAGTAGATTTTTACCACAGATATGGGATCCTTAAATTCTCCTAACCCCATCAAATTTGCAGGGCTCATATTTTTAACTAACCTTGCACATCTGGTGTTAGCAACATTATTACTGTCTGGGTTAACAAACCTGTACCCAGGAGGCAACTATTCTTTCCCACATTTAAAGACAATTTAAACCAGGAAAAATGCAGGTTCACTTCTGAGTAGTATTAGAAAAAATTGTTTTGGCATCTGTCTATGAGCAGTCACCATTGACAGTACACTGTAAAAGCAAACAGTGCAGTGCCTCACCATGTTTGTATTTGCTCTCTCTCCCATACATGTATTCCCCTTCAGCTTTGCCATTCCTGCAAAAACTCTCTGTATTCTCCTGACCCTCTCTAAGACCCAAGCTTGGGGTATTAAAGGTCCCTTTTAGCATGAGTGAGAATCAAGCCCAAGACCATAGCAAAACCTCTCTCACCTCATGGGGCCCCATTCAGCATCAGCATCCCAAATCCATCACCCTGTACATTTGGTGGCTCCTCCTGGGAAGCAGCTATGGGAGCAGCTACGGGGGCTCTGGTGTATGTGTGCTCAGTGGGCTTCTCCCTCAGAGATGTAGAGAGGGGGAGAAGAAATACCTGCACATGCCCAGCCTTTCCACACCTCTGATCAAGCCTCAGTACACTGACATTTCCTTCTCTAGGGGCTTTGCTTCAATTTATCATCAATTTATTCAATTAATGCAGTGACACATTAAAAAGCTCAATCTTTAAAGCTGTATGAATTCAGTACAGTTATTTGGGAAACTGACATCATGATGGGACAATATCATGGGACCTTTAGAGACAGCAGTAGCTAAAGCTGTGACACCATGCTCAGTCCTGGAGCAGAAAGGACCATGTAGGAGAGGAAAAGGAGGAAAGGTGCAGACACAGAATGCAATAACATTTACAGTCTCCATGAAGAGACACTGAAAAGGCTAAGGTTTTTTCACAGAGAAAAAGTAATGATGAGTAACACAATGAAAGTATAGAAAGCAATGAATGAGTTAGATATGTTATTCATATTTTCATGGATGCGATGGTAAGGTCTAAATGATTATTTGGTACTTGGGGCTTATTGTTATTAATTCCATGCTCTTTTGTAGCAGTTTTTCTGTCAGTGTGTCTCAAATTCTTAATATAGAATGTAATTTCTTCAGGTTAGTAAACACTAAATATATGTTAGGCATATAATGAACCATGTAGTAAGAATAACTGCCTCTGAAATGTCTGGAAAATGTACTAATTTTGTGTTTCCATTATGACCAGCCCCACTGCATAAGGAAGAAGCAATTTTTGTAAAGCATTTAATAATATTCAGATTTCCCACTTGAGACACAATCAGTTGCTGAAGTTTTAGAACGTGGTAAGTCCTTACTTTTTGAAAATAATGTACCTCCAATGTGACATCTGAAAACAGTGGTCACATTACAAAAATTTGGATCAGAGCATTTTATTAAAGGAAATTTATGTTGTTTATAGAAAGTCTCTATTGTTAAAACTGGGCAAACATATGGATAACATAAGAACCAGTTTGAACTTGAAACCTGAAGCCAAGCTTCAAACTGGGTAAAAATGTTTATTTAACTTAGAAAAAAATCTCTGCATGCATCTGCAATTTCTAGTCCCTATAGGCAACAGAAATATTCAAAGTAACACAAGGAAGAAATGACATCATTGATATTCTGATACAAATAGAATCATGGACATATTTCAAAAAATATGTCACCTTCTGAAATATAATATGATTCTTCACTTAGTGCATGCTAATCTAAAGTGTATCTCTGCACTCTACAGATACAGTCCTCAGTAAATATGAAAAAAATCAAAAGCTGTCTGGTGGCCATCACAGTTTGCAACAACATTGACAGATTAACTTTTTGAACTTTGAAGGTGAATATATGAGCTTCTGCTTTTAAGGTCTTACTCTTGGAGCCTTTTTAGGAACAGGAAAGAAATCAAAAGAGTGGTTCATTACTTTACTCTCATAGAATCATAGAATCATAGAATGATAGGGGTTGGAAGGGACCTCTGGAGATCAAGTCCTACCCTCCTGCCAGAGCAGGATCACCGAGGGCAGGCCACACAGGAACATATCCAGGTGAGTTTTGAAAGTCTCTAGAGAAGGAGACTCCACAACCTCTCTGGGCAGCCTGCTCCAGTGCTCTGTCACTCTCACAGCAAGGAAGATTTGCCTTATGTTGAGGTAGAACTTCCTGCATTCCAGTTTGTGACTGTTGCCCCTTGTCCTACTGGACACATTCTTCTTAAGAGAGACTGAAATGCTGAACTACTTTATTACTTCTCATGATCTAAATTTTAAAATTTTCTAACTCCTTGCTCACCAAATCCTTTTGCCTTTGCATCAGGAGGCTCTGGCAAACACACAGGTTTTCTATTGGACCCCATGTGCATTAGGATGTGGGCCATTTAGACTCATTTAGTTAAAGATGTCCCTGTTTACTGCAGGGTGCCTCAACTAGATGACCTTTAAAGGTCCTTTCCAGCCCTAACCATTCTATGATTCTATGACTAACAGGCTAGCAAGAGTTGTAACAGCTCAGATGGAGTACAACACTATTTTATATGGCACATGTTATCTGGTGCTGTAAATCACTAAGGAGTGCTTGTGTGGTCCTTGACCATACCTCCAAAGTGAACATGCCATTTTAGCTGCCACCATTAGTGACCTTGTCTGAAGTAAAATAGCATCATACATGTTGAATGTGTATTAATCTATTTACTGGCTTTCAGGTGTACATCAATACTAATCCGTTTTACCTATTTGGTAATTGGCATTTTCCTAAGGCAACCTTTTTGACTACTTAAAATAAAAAGAATTCTAGTTCTGTTATTGAATGGAAGATTTTAGTTGGCTATCTTCAACTATTTTGCATGTCTTCTCATAGAACAACATGGACTATAGCCTAGTTTGATCTTATTTAGAGTGGCATTAATCAGGGATATGTCTATTGAAGCCAATCATGTTAAAAGAGGATTAGGCTGGGGAAGGTGAGATAAGAAGGAGGCAATGGCAACTCTCTGTTGTTCAGACCTGCTTTTCTGCCATGAACGAGTATTTAAAGAACTACAGGAGCAGAAGTGCATTTCAAAATACCTGTGAATGGAGTACAATAAATGCATGGGAAATGTGTCTGTAGAAGTACAGAGACAAAAGGTTTGTATTCCCTTTTTTGTAGCCATTACTAGCATACCAAATGGTATGAAAATTATTGTCTTGGGCCCGATTCTGCTCTCTCTGTTTATCAAATGGGAGAGCTGCCTTGCTGTGAACCTGCTGGGAGATTAGGTGTGAGGATGTTTGTGCACTGATTTTCTGAAGTATATGATTCATCATAATCATGCTTCAAAACACTACATCCATTCTTCTAAGTATTGTTTTATAACTTAAAAAAAGTTATCTGCCCACTTAAAAGTCAGCAAGTTTGTGGTATTTCAATCTATAGATAAGATTTTGTGGGTCACAAGGACAACAATATGTTCCTGCTTTTTTTTACCATGTACAGAAAGAGGAACAAGAGGAAGTGACTCCCACATCTTAATACCTAGACTGTGAGTGCTTGTGCTTAATGAAGACCCAACAAAGGATTTTTTCTGGATTAATATATTGTGAGCATGTACCATTCATTCCTGCACCCCTCTTGGCACATTCTGATATTTCACAAGATTGTTTCCTAGTCAGCAACAAGCCCCGTGAAGGATGATGCTGAGCTTGCTCAGTTATGCCCAAGTACTGGAGCCCCTCTGCCCCGTGCTAAAAGAATAGCAGAGGACTGGCCATGTTGTGCTCTGTACACAGTGCTGGGCAGACACAGATTGACTGAAGCAACATTCACTAAAGATCCACTTGGATGCCATGAGATTTAACTCAAGTCCCTGACATTTTGATATGTTAAACTAAATGATGCCACGCAGCCTTGTATTGGTGTTAAATGCCAAATCCTTATGTAGGCAAGGCAAAAGTGTTGCCTAGTGTCTGAAGTGACTGATAGCTGTGTATAGCATTCATTCTTTTGTAGAAGCTTCATTTGTTAAACAGTGCCTGGACTGTGCTTTTGGCAATAGTGCTGTTACAACACCATAAGCCCTTGGTATATTGTGTATTATAACATTGGTAGAAAGGAAAGGATGGACAAAAAAGACTATAAAACCAAAATACTTTCTGAGGACTGGGTGACTGTGGAGAAGCCCAGGCATCAACCCCCACCCCCCCATTTACAACTGCTAACCACAGCTCAGAGTACATTGTGCTGCGAACATCAACAGTGGTTTTCAGTTGGGCAGAAATATCTCTGTTTCAGCAGTTATGGTGGGGCCTGCAGAGAGACAAGCTTTTCCTATAGACTGATCTGATGTCTCCTGGGGCCCTGACATGAAAGGACAGCAGTTTCTGGTGCAGGTCTGGGCTGTTGCCTTCCCGAACCTATGCAGATTGAGCTGCTCTCATGTCAGCATGTTTTTATTCCAGACTGCTTGAGAGGGCGGTAGTCCCTGTCACATGAATGTCCATTACTTGAGCAAATTCAGTCTATCTGGGGAGGCTGCACAGAGGAGAAAAGGGAGAGGAGAAGGGGTGTGTGTGAAAGAGAGTTTCACACTTTACATCTGGATGGCCAAACACATCGATGTGCTCAAGAGTGAAAGGGATGCTTCAGCATCCTTCCACTACCAGAAATGTGGATGTCATTTTCTCAGTGAAGTGAAATATTCTCATTTCCCACAAGCTACAAGGAGAAATACAGATTGCCCCTGGGTTTAACTGACACACTTTGTATTTACTGTTGATTATTTTCTTGCTAATATTCTTTAGCTTTCATCAATTTCTAATTGATTTCTGATATGGAAAGCCATGTGTGTGCAGCTGTGAATTTAAGGGGGCTGAAATCCAAATATTGTATTTGATGGGCGCAGTCACAGACAATAATATATGCAGAGTTAGTATGGCTTTTTCCAAATGACTTCCTTCTTCATTAGTGTTTCTGGTAAGAATAAGGAGAAGAGGTGTGCAGTTTTAAAGCATGAGGAAGCACCAGGCAGTTGGAGGGGAAGGTATGTTGATCAGGCTGCAGTTCTGTGACATGGTTCCTAATGAGCAGAAATCAACATGCATTATTTCAGGTCGCCAGATCAGTCCCCACTCTCCTACTTGCTCTCTAACCACTCCTTCAAAAGCGTTTTTTTAAACTGCAGACTGCTGGAGTCTCACAGGCTTTGCATGACCACAAAAGCATATACGCAAGCACTTATGCATAAAAAGCAATGAAATGATAAGTGTTACACTCTGTCATTTAAAGCTTGTAATTTAGAAGGGATTATTCATCTTGGTTTTACTTTGACAGAAGAGCAATGCATATTTTTTTAAAATATATTTTCCCAGTTCAGAAGGTTAAGAAAAATTCTGTGCCTGCAGGGGGAAAAAAACAGAAAAGAACAAGAAAGAAAGGGGGAGGGGGGAAAGGAAAAAAAGCAAAAGTCTATCCATGTCTGGATTTCAGAGGGATGGCTCCAGCAACCTCATTCTTCCCTCCTTCCCTTCCTCCCTTCCTTGCTCCCCCACCCCTTTGTGTGCTAAAGTTACAACCCTAGGACTTGGAGACATTTCAAAGGAGCGTCACTAATGAAGACCACATGTGCACTGTTCCTCTTGTTTAGGCCAGAACAAAGCTGAACTGTAAAAGCCTTCTTTCTACTGGGGAAAAACAGGTCTCCCCCACCCCCGTCAATTACCCACCCACAGTTTATGAATGAGGCTTTCTCAGGTAACCACCACTTGGTATCAGAACAGTTTCAGGAGGAAATCAATCATCTTTCCAATAGAAAGCCGCAAGCAGAGAGCATGCGTTTCCTTTGCCAAAACATCAGTGGCGACACCGAAACACCCACGCATTTGACAATACTGCAGCCTTTGGCCTTCGTGCTTGCACAGCAGCAGCATAGTCACTGCAGCATTTTTTTTGTTTGCTTTTGGGACACCTCCTCCACATTGTCTCCAGAGATGCACGAAGGCAAGTTTGTACAAGGAGATGGGCCCCAGCAGGGCCTGCTTTCTAAGCAGCTTCAGCTGAGGAGGACACTGAAATCAAAGACCAAAGCACATCATTTCCTATCTCTGTTCACAATTAACTGCATTTCAGAAAAGATTTTCATCAAGTAATGAGCAGTGGATCCTCACAGTGGCGGTTTTAATGGGAAAACAAAAATAAGGAAACAGCCACCTGAATTTGTGATTTTATGTCCACTTGGTGCTTCCTCCTAAACAGCGTTTTCCAGTGGCCATCTGGGACTTAGGAAAGTGATTGAGACCTTCCTCAGAAAGAATATTTAGGTCCTTGCTAGGCTTACAAGGGGGCCACCTCTTGTTCTCAGCTGAGGACCCAGTGCCCTCATTCCCTGATGGTGGTGAACAGCAGCACTGCAGGGCAATGGCAGAAAGGAAGGGTGGGCCAGCTTCAACCTCTCCTCAGATCCTCCTTCTGAAAGGAAGACATCAGTGGGAGGTAGTATTGGTCTCCTTAAACAAGCCAACTGGCAGCCCTTGGACTGCTGTGATATCAGAGCACAGGCTGTGTCACTGGGCAGCTGAAGCGTCTTCTTTCCTGCATGGCACGTCTGCAGGAAACCCCAGGAGAGTGGCTGGGAAGGTGATAATGCTCAGGCTTTTGTTCTATAGACACCTGAAAAGGGCTGGACAGTCTCCTGAGGAAAGGGACATATATCTTCAGTTTGGTTTCCTAGCAGGAATCAGCCTGGTGCAGATGTGCTTTGCATGCACTAGTATGCTTCATGCTTAGATCCATTGGCCAATTTCAGCTGGCAGAAATATCTCAGGCATATTAATTTTCTAACATGTTCATTAAAATATATGATGAGGAAGCCAAATCTTTTAATCCTATTGCTCACAAAACTTTCTGGAGTTAAGAGAAGCCAGCAGCAATGGACAAGTATATGTTAGAAAACAAAGAAGATGCCCAGAATCACAGAATGGTAGGGATTGGAAGGGACCTCTAAAGATCATCTATTCCAACCCCCCTGCCAGAACAGGATAGCCTAGAGTAGATCACACAGGAACAAGTCTAGGCAGCTTTTGAAAGTCTCCAGATTCCACACCCTCTCTGGGCATCCTGTTCCAGTGTTCTGTTACCCTCACAGTGAAGAAGTATTTTCTCATGTTGAGGTTGAACCTTCTGTTTTCCTATTTATGGCCATTGCCCCTAGTCCTGTCACTGGACACCACTGAGAAGAGTGTGGGCCTATTTTCCTGACATCCACCCTTTAGATATTTATAAGCAGTAATAAGATTCCCACAGCCTCCTCTTCTCCAAGCTAAACAGACTCAGCTCTCTCAGCCTTTCCTCATGTGGTAGGTGCTCCAGGCCCTTAATCATCTTAGTGGCCTTGTGCTGGACCCTCTCCAGTAGTTCCTTGTCCTTCTTGAACCAGGGAGCCCAGAACTGGACACAGTACTCCAGGTGAGGCCTCACCAGCACAGAGGGGGAAGAGAACCTCCCTGGACCTCCTGACCACGCTCTTCCTAATACATCCTAGGATGCCATTGGCCTTAGCTGCAAGGGCACACTGTTGGCTCATGACCATCCTGCTGTCCACCAGGATTCCCAGGTTCTTTTCCCCAGAGCTGCCCTCCAACAGATCAGCCCCCAACCTGTACTGATACATGGGGTTGTTCCTCCCCACATACAGCACTTTACACTCACCCTTATTTAATTTCACAGAACGTTTGGGGTTAGAAGAGACCTCGAAAGGTCATCTAGTCCAACCCACCTGCCAGGGAAGGATCACCTAGAATAGGTCACACAGGAATGCATCCAGGTGGGTTGTGAATGTCTTCAGAGGAGGAGACTCCATGGACAGCCTGCTCCAGTGCTCTTTTACCCTCACAGTGAAAATGTTTCTCCTTATGTTTACATGGAACCTCCTACATTCCAGCTTGCACCTGTTTCCCCTTGTCCTATCACTGAATGTCACTGAGATGGGCCTGGCTCATTCCTCCTGACACTCACCCTTTACATATTTATAAACATCAATGAGGTCACCCCTCAGTCTCCTCCAAGCTAAAGAGACACAGATCCCTCAGCCTTTCCTCATAAGGCAGATGTTCCACTCCCTTAATCATCTTTGTGGCTCTGTGCTGGACTCTTTCAAGCAGTTCCCTGTACTTCTTGAACTGCGGGGCCCAGAACTGGACACAATATTCCAGATGCGGCCTCACCAGGGCAGAGTAGAGTAGAGGGGGAGGAGAACCTCTCTTGACCTTCTAACCACACCCCTTCTAATGCACCCCAGGATGCCATTGGCCTTCTTGGCCACAAGGGCACATTGCTGGCTCATGGTCATCCTGCTGCCCGCCAGGACCTCCAGGCCCCTTTCCCCTGTGCTGCTTTCCAACAGGTCAGTCCCCAGCCTATACTGATATTTCATTGGATTTCTCCCCACTCAGCTCTCCAGCCTCAGTCACAGCCTTCTGGCATGTCAGCCCCTCCTCCCAGTTTTGTGTCATCAGCAAACTTGCTGAGAGTACACACTCTCCCTTTGTCCAGGGCATTGATGAATATATTGAATAGGGCTGGACTCAGTACTGGCTCTGGGAGACACTGCTAGCCACAGGCCTCCAACTAGACTCCACCCCATTGACCACAACACTCTGAGCTCTTTCCTCCAGACAGTTCCCCATCCATCTGACCACCCAGTGATCCAATCCACACTTTGTAATCTTGGCTGCGAGGATGCCATGGGAGACAGTGTCAAAAGCTTTGCTGAAGTTGAGGTAGACCGCATCCACTGATGATGATACCCACTTAACTTACACATTGACAAACTCATGGATGATTGATCAAGGAGCAAGATAAAAGCACTCATAAGCCCAGCCATGGTAGCAGCCCTCATGGACAGAACCCTACGGCTCCCTCAAACAGCTGAGCACTAATGATGGAATAAATAAATATGAAGGAAAAATAAAATAACGAAATAAATCTCAACAACATCAAAGCCAGTGTGCAACTGTGGTTGGTGCTAAAGTGGTACCTTTTTTTCTGACAGGAAGCCCTTCCATAACAATGGCTTTTCAGAGCTGTTTCTGGTTTCCAAGAGTATAAGGATTTGTTTCTTTAACAAATATATTCCTGTGGATGAAACTGCTAGTGTTATAAATAAAAGGGGAAGCAGGAAGTGAATTCTATGGAAAAGTGACTGCAGAGGAAGAGAAGTGACCTCTGTGTTGATTAGTGAGAAAAAAAATAATGGAAGTATTTAAAGGATCATAGGACTTTTTATAAAATCACTTTTAAGTACAAGATTAAACCATAGTACATATATGGAATAAGACATAGTCTGCAGATGGTTGGTTGTTCATAAGTGATCTAGGGTTAACAAAGCATTCCAGGGTTTTATGAAAGCACTTTTAAACAAATAAACATTACCCTGCAGTATTTACAAGCTAAGCACTTCAACATAATCTCCATGCATGAGAACCTGAGAGGAAAATTGATTGAAAAACTGTGATAAACTCTTGGCAGTAGAGAAAAACAGATATGATAAATAATGAAAAAAATGTGAAATTTTAAATTTCCAATGCATTTCATCACCCGAAGTGCAGTTTGGTAATCAGTGTGGAGCACTCAAAATATTTCAATCCTGGAAATTTCCCTTTAAAGTAGTATCTGGACTTTTTTTTTAAATAATATGTAAATGGATGAAGTTTCTTTTTCCAGCATAATGTGACATTATCTATGCAAACTGAGGGACTGCTCTATCCTCAGCTTCTTTGAAGCCTCCCCAGGCTGCAGCCTGTTTGCCAAATAAGGCATCCTAAACATTTCTGCTGCTTCTGGATTCCTCTTCTCCTCACCAGGTTTTTTTGCTGAGTATCTTGTCTGCCTTCCAAACACATCGTGAGGTCCTTAGATCTAAACCAGCTGTGATTTCATTCAACACTGATAAAATGAGATTGAGTGGAGCCGGGCTGCGCTCCTGGGGAAAGGAGAAGACAGCTCTGGAGTATGGTCATGAACAGGAAAGCAATGGGGAACTCCTCTGGAGTCCTTCCCAACTGGCCAAAAAGTGATCGTCCAACCTTCCCAGCCACTTTGCTCCGGAATGCAGGAGTGCTGCTGCACAGTCCCCCTGTCCAGGCAGGGTCCAAAAGGCTCAGCCTCCTTGTTGCTTTTTCTCTCTCACTCTCTGAGTTCAGCTGGGGTGTTTTGGGTGGGTTTATGATGTTTCTCTGGTCTGCTCAGTGAGAAGAGCAAGGACTCAGTGTCCAGGTAATCCCAGACATTACCTGTCCCAAGGTTACTCAGCATAGAGTTAGCTGCCCTCATTTCTTCTGACACCAAGGGGATCTGATCTCCACACTGTTCCATGATCTAATTTTTTCAGGAGTTACTGGCTTTCAGTTTATAGATGGTAGAGAGTAAATAAAAGAAGCAGGGAAAAATTAAATGTTTTACCTCAAATTCCAAACTGCTTTTTTGTATGTCTTTATTGTGCAACAGATGTTGCCTTCACTGTTAAATTCTCCATCATTTTTAAGGTTGACCTAACTATCCTGTTTTCCATAGCCAGTTGAGGCAGTGGAAATGTTGTGTGAGGCCAACCCCAGGCATGGCTGCACCGGCTGCTGAGTGATGCAGACACCAGTCTTGTAAGTATAGTCCCAGCATGAGTTACCACCTCTGTCACACCTCCTCTGAGACGCTTTATATGGTGGAATGAACAAGACATTGACTGACTCCACAATCTGCTGGATCAGTGTCAAAATTAACTTTCTTTCTGAAGAGCAATGTAGACAAATTAGCAGCGATGCTTTGGGTGTTGGCAATCTCTCTCCTGTTACACGTCATGAGCACCGCCCTGCACAGATTCAGAGGCCATTGTAGTGCATGTATGTAAATGCATTTCCTGCAACCACAACAGATTCAAACATAGACATACATGTGGCAGTTATCACATTTATTTGAAAGTATCTGTCTTTTTATGAAGGGGGAGAGCTCATAGTACAAAACACCAAGGCAGAACAGTATCCTTTCCTTTCGCTCCTGCAATAGCAATGTGCAAGAGCGGTGAAGTGTGAAAGCATTTTATATCTTTAAAGGCAGACATCCTTACAGCAGTATCAGCTGCAGAAGCAGTCCGGTTGATTCATACAGCAGTAACATTTTCTTTAAGCGAAGATTAGCTCTGAAGCACCAGTATCTGTTTTATGGCATTGCAAACCATTTTATTTTTTTTAGGCAATTCTCTCTTTTTCCTCATAACTGTCAATAGCATTCCCCTATCTCTTCAAAACCATGGTACTGACTCAGTCTGTTTGGAGACAGAAAGCTATTTTGACTTACAGGTTCAATTCCTGTTGACTCAAAAGGGAGGAAGAAAATGCAAAAACTGAAATTGAAAACATTTCTTATTCCAGAAGCTACTAACAGGCAAATGTCATTAAGGAACGGGTGGCATTTGTTCACAAACTTTTGAAAATATTTTTTCCTGGCTGAGGTTTATCTTTGCTTATATTTTCTAGCAGATGTTGCCATGAAGACAAGTGAATCTGGATGTGCTCTTCAGCAGTGGTATGATACAGCTTTGTTCTTGGCTGGGATATCACAAAGGAGCTTGAGCAGGGCTTGTGTGTCCTCCCATCCTCACTGAGGCACCTGCAGGATCTCTGCCATCAAAATGAGACCAGGTCTCACTTCCTCACCCATTTGGCCAGAATACGAGTAATACAGTTATGCTGGCAGGGATTTCTTTTTCCATCAGACTGTGGTTTTCATAGTTCACCTTTATGGACTTTAAAATATCCCTTGTCAGAGGTCTGTGTAAATATGATGGAAAGCGTGAAGGGAAAAACACTGCTTAGACACAGTCAGAAAATTATTACTAGTCATTCACCATGGTTCAGACCAGGGATGATGTCTATAAAGCAGGAAGCTCTAAGAGAAAGGCTGGCAAGCAGATTAAATGCAAAGCAAGGACTCATCACCACACTGTTTCAGTAGCTCAGTTCTGGAGACCTCTCTGCTAAAGGTCATGGGAGTGTGAGGCTGAGAAGAGCTGTCTAGGTCTCTCCTCTTCAGTCATCAAATCTTTCTTGTACCTGTGATCTCTTAGGGAGTACAGCAGGAAAGAACTAGACAATAGAAAATCTCCTGTTGTCCCATCCAAGAGAAGGCTTTCTTACAGAGGACATGACCACCCAAGCCTGCCTGTTCCCAGTGCCTTGCAGTGAAAATCACTCATCCCTCTGCTTCAGGAGTCCTCCCTGTGCAGATTTCAGTCTCATCCATATATGTATCAGAAATGCTTCAACGTGTGACTGCGCCTTCCTATCTCCTCAGCAGAAAAACTCATCTCCAGGGAGACGGGAATTTCATGCGTGCTAATTTAGCTGTCTTCCACCAGCCTTTGGGCATTGATTATCGAGTACAGCAAGGGCTCTCTCCCATGCCAGCATCCTCATTGCCTTTCCACCCTCCAGCACTGAATTTGTACAGGGGGTTCAAGTAACTCCTCATGCTGCATCTCCACTAGCAAGGAAAGTGAAGGGGTTTGATCAAGCAAGGATTTTAAAGCCACAGATGATATCCTGTGCTAAAAATAGGCTTTTGTGCTGTAAAATGCATATTGAGGTGGTCACCTTAAAAAGAAACAGCGCTGCACATTTTTCATCTTGATTGTAGCTGATTGTACTTGAACTGCTAAATTATACAGGGACGAGGGGTGGGGGTAAGATGATGGACAGATGCACTGTCAAGCCAGCTCTGACAAAACCGAGCAGTTGCTGGAGGAGTTGACAAATGAAGACTGGCCCTATGAAAAATGGCAGAGAAAGACCCTCCCCAGGCCCTTCCCCATAAGCAGGAGATTGCATAATGCTGGAGGTGGGGAGGGAGAGAACACAGTAGCAACAGAGGAGCTTTGAATGATCGAGGTGAGCCCTGGAAAAGCAGACACATTTTTAATGATCTTCCAAGGCTCCCTTTAGCAAGTTTTAAGAGGTTTTCTACAAGCACAGGAGTTGATCTGGGGATTTCTTTAGCAGCTGCTTATTTAAAAATCAGCCTTTGTCCTTCCTTAATCTGAATTTGGATCAAGCCATTTATGAATGTTTCTGTTTAACCTCAGAAGAAAGTCTAATTTTTAATTCTTTTGCAGCAAGCTGATATATACAACAAATATAAACAATGTTGTAACAAAAACTTGACATTGAAATGTGAAGAGCTCAGCATTTCTTTGTTGTGCATATTAAGCAAGGGCTTCTTGCACAGTGTTGCTACAGATGTAAAAGGAAGGTGCATTCATTTCAACAGTAGCAAGATCTTTATAAAAGCAAGTTTCCTCGCTCTTTTTGTCCAGATTCTCATACTTATTTACAGCTATTTTCAGAAAAAAACCAAATAGATGATGCAGTGTCTGAGTCTGTATAGGGGAGTTTGGTTTGTTTGAGTGTAAATTTGGCTTATCAATATGAACAGAAGGCAGCTGTAAATCTCTAGCTAAACTTGCATGTAGCAAGTGAGACCAATACAATTGCTAAGTTGAATTGTATGATATCCCTTCAAAATTAACAATTTATAAAGGTTACTTGTTCTATTTTCTTAAAGCCTGTTTTCATTACATTTTTAAGTGCGGTAACTTAAGACCAGATCAATAAACTGTGTAAGTACAAATATTCCCATCCCAGCATAGAATATAACCTAGACTGAACTCTATGAGTTTGAATGGAAAATACGAGTATTCTCTTCAAATATCCCTACTGGGATGGCAATGGGGAAGGGGATTATGTTTCCTGTTTATTCTAGACTCTATCATAGCTGAAAATTAATCCTGATTTAGATACAGAGATCACTGAATATCAGGTTACCTTTCAAACTTCCCACTCCTTTCTGAGCCTACCTTTCTCTCTGTGGGGTTTGAGTCAGTCTGCTCTTTCCTTCCCAACCCTTTTCTTCCACAGTCAAACTTCTGCAAGGCCAATTTTGCACCCCTGTAGCTGTTATGAAGCCTCTTATAACGGATTACTCTGGCTGAGAATCTAATAACCCTGGGTCTCTAAGGCAGAGTAAGACATATTTTCACTATTTATATGAGATTAAAAAAAAGGGCTTGGATCAGCTGAGAAGGTACCCTTTTGGCTGTGGAGCATGTATGCTGGTATAGAAAGAACTGCACAATTACCCCAGAGGAATGCCTCCATGGAGAAATGATAGCATTACAGAGCCGTAGCAAGAAGTGCAAGAACTAAGCATAAAGCAGGATAAACTTCTCTGAGGGCCCTGTGCATCTGAAGCAAATAAAAGCTCATAGCCAAGCTGTGATTGTAGATGTATGTAAAGAGATATTGTGCATACAAGATCTACGCTCCATAGTGAATGACAGCTGTGATTGTGTCTTTCCTTTAGGACAAGGCAGCAGAATGCTGACTCTTCATATCCACTGCACTTTGATTTGGCTGATTACTAGGAGCTACCTGAATTTACAATGAATTTACAATAAATAATTTATCTAATATATTGAAATTCAGTTTTATATTCGCTTAGTGCATTATGTCTGTGAACAAATGAAGGACTTAACAACCATGAACAAATCTTTGAAGCTAAATGTGGGTTTGGACCCCAAGTCTGAATCTCCCCAACCCAAGACCCTCCCAAGATGCCTGTACCTGCTGAGCTAGGAGCTGAACTGTATGCTGACAGGCTTGATTCTCCCTTGCTGGCTGTTTGGGGCCACTTAAGCCTTCTTGCCTCTGAAGTGGCTCAGCCTGGCCTGAGGCATGAGCTAACAGAGCTTTAGCATTCTATGGTTACTTTGTCCAGGCTCACTGAGTCATTTGACTTTGAAATACAGAAAGGTGTAAAGGCCCTTTCTACAAGCCCAGGTTTTCTTCACTCCTAAGGAAACATGCTCAGAAGGAGTGAGACTGTGACCCCTTTGCACTGGTCAAGACCTTTGACCTCATAAGAAGTCAAATCTGAAAACATTAAACTCTAAATCTAAGCTCAGCTGTGGTCTTCAAATGTGGACTTGACTTTCGCTGCTCCAGTCGGCATCTACATGGCTTTTAATAGGCTTATAGCCCTCAAAAGCATTTTCTAAATAGATGCATTAGGTACAGGCTTCATGATGGCCTTTTTAAGCAGGACCAAAAACTTATGAAATCATGATTTGTCACTGGAAATAGACAAAAGCTGGGTGGAAGCCCAGTTGGTGGGAAGTTCATTTGATGTATGAGAACAGAAGGGTGATAACTGCACAGGAAATAGCTCTGTGTCAGTAGTACACACTGCTTGGCCACCCTTTGCCATTGATACTGGTATCTGCACCGCACTCTCCCCTTCTGGGGCCGTTTGGACACTGTACGCCATTTGGAGCCAGGCAAGGCTCAACTTTATCTCTGGCCAGCTGGCCTTGTCTCTGCAACACTGCCAGGCATTCACAGAGATTTCTCAGGCAGTGTTCGTGACTGTGCATGCTGTCCTTGCATGTTGTCCTCATTGTCGTTGCAATAGCAAGGGCTATTGCATAGAGAAAAGTTTGCAGAATAACAGCCGTGGAGATGGGCAGCCTTATTTCATACAGAAAAACCATAGATAAGACATTCAGTGCAACTAAGCTTGATGTCAGAAAAAAATAACATTGCTTGCCTCTAGGGAAAGTCTAACGTACGATGATCTGGTAGTTGCTCTGCCTTCAGGGATCAAACTGTGATTTGGGTGGCAAATGGAAAAGATGTGGGGTTGTCCTTTGAGCATGCTGACTGACTTTAATGCTGTGCCAAGAAATATGTTGCCTGTTCAGATCCTGCCTCCCCCTCAACCCAGAGTTGTGTGCAGCCAGATCAGGAGGAAGCAGCATCAGTGCCACTCAGGTGGCAGCTGCCAGAAGGAGGGAAGGAGGGCAGAGCCAAAAGTGGCAGGGCACGTTTACAGATCCTGGCTTGACACAGCTCAGGAACTTCTCTGACTGGGATTTCTAGAGCGTGCGGGAGTGGGAAAACTCTATGCAGTCTATGGGGCTCCCAAACCTCTCTTTCTTGCAAAGGAGCGAAGGAAGACTGAGGTAGGTCAGCCTCTTCCCATAGATTTTCTACAGGGCAAAGGTGATTTGGGGTGCAGCATTGAACCGATGTACATGGCCTGCCCTTTTGAATCGGAATTAAAACCTTATTTGAGATCCAATTTAGAGTGTGACGAAAAAAGAAAAAAACAAGTCAGAAGCAGTCTCTCTCAGCCTCTCAATTTTCTCTGCGTGGGTTATACCTGTTTGCATGCAAATGCTGGCCCTGTCACTCCAGAGAGCAGGCAGAAAGCCTGAATGGGGCAGACAGCAGCATTCCTCCGGACCCAGGGATGAGGGTGGGGTTTGATCAGCCAAGGGAGAAAAATGTCAACATCTGTCTGTCAGTGCACAGCAAATGGCCAATTATCTTTCTTTTTTTTTTTTTGTCCTGCCTCCCTAAGCTGCAGTCAGACAAAGCCGCCGAGCTCCCGGCTTTGTTGCCTGCGCCATTTCCCACCACCGCTCCACCTCTGATATGCTAATGGCAAAACCGAACGATTTTGTGCAGCTGAAAAGGATCTTTGGGCACATTCACTGGGTCAACAATCCCAACTGCTGCGTTGGGGCTCAGCCTGCTGTGCCAGAACCCAGTGCCAAGGGACTTTCCTCCCCCACACTGATCCTTTTTCTTTAAAAAATAAATAAATAGTGGAATTAACCATCTGTCTGTCTTGGTGCCCAGAAAGTTAGTTGGACAAAGTATGACACGATATGCTCCCCTCAAGTATTTTCTGGACTGACAAACCAGCCTGGGCTCTCCAGTGCAGATCACTGCCTCACTAGATACAAATTGGGTGAGAGAATTGTCTTCACTTCAGCAGACCACAGAGCAGCTAGGTGGTACAGAAATACTTCTGTGTTTATACAGTTGGCTTTGCATGCGTTGGAGCACAAGTAACACTGACAAACAGTCTTTTGTTTAGAAAATAAATGCTGTCATACATGCAATGCCGGGCACAGAAAGCAAACTTGATGACTTAATCCCATCTATTGTGTAGTAATAGTAATGCACTTAAGTAGTAATTCTAGATCTGGTTGAAGAATAATTATGGAGTTTATTGGGTGACAAATTTCCCATTCACTGGTGTTGTGGAATTGCCAGGGGAAATGGGCTATTGCGCCCAAGACAAGGTGCTCATAAGTCTGTGACAAATTGATTTTGATGTATTTATAGTTTATAATTAGTCACCTGAACTAAGCGTGAATACTGTGAATGATATTCCACTCCTTTTGCTGATGCTCTACTGATACCATCATTGCTTTATAAAAATACCAGTGAGTTGGCAGGTTCGTTGATGGCAAAATTTGAAGCAGTTTTGAATGCAAGATTATGTTTATAAGCACAGTAATATGCCATCATTACTCAAAGGAACTATGACACATACAGGTGCATTGACTGCAAGCACCCTATAAAATCTACTGGACATAAGGCCCAGTGACATGAGATAAAAGCTGAGGAAATTTAAAAGCTGAATAAATAAAGCTGTCTGATAGCTCAGTGACTTCCAGTTGACCCTGAGCAGAGATCTGGGTAAAGCTGAATGAATACTCCAGACAAGAAAAAGGCAATAGGTGTGAGTGTTGTTTATGAGATTACAATTTTAATATGGCCTGAGTAGTAAACAGTGCTGTAATAAAAGCTGACTTTTGTCACAACTTGCTTTATTCTCATCTTAATATGTGCTCGTGAGCAGTGAAAGAAGGGTGAATTGTCTGGATCTAGGACCAGATCACCATGAAGACTTGTACTTACTTATTCATACACAGGACAATTAGCAAGATGAACATTTTCTTCTCATTTTTGAAGGTGATCTTCAGCTTTCCCTGTTCCGGCTGTGCTGGGAGGCACTTACATATCACCTATGTCACAGTCTTGGAGCTCTTCTCGTGTGTTTACACTGACTCCCACCACTGTGCATCCCCGCAGGAGTGTTCACTCCAACCCTGGGAAGTGCTGTCTGCAGTGCCTTCTGCCGCTTTCCAGGGAAGGACTTTTATAAAAAGCATGCACAGCATGAAGTAGGAAGCAGATGCAGGCTTGCTCTGCACACTTCTCTCTAGTTCCCGGCATATGGTGGATGGTTAAAAAAAAAATGGATCTGAATGGTGTGAAAATCTATTCATCCTGTATTACAGAGAATAAATTATTTATTTTTGGTCACATGCTGCATGTTGTCCTGGCTGCACCCGCCTTTGCTGTTATGAAGGAATGCCTTAGACTCGCAGGCTGTAGAGATCAGAACAACCCTCTGTGCTGACCTTCTGCATGACAGAGGCCAAAGATTTTTTCATTCAATCACTTTTTTGTCCAAACCATAATTTATAGTTGTGCTTGTAGCTTTAATAAAAGAAATGGTAATAAAAGGACAAAATCCAATGCAACTGTAAGTACACTGCTCCCAGTGCCTTCTTGCTGCTCATGTTGGAAAACTTGCTTTATTTGTGGTCTAACATTTTCTATCTTCGAACTCTAGGAGCTGACTTTTACTACATTAGTGTCTGGGTTCACAGCACCTGCTGCTCCCCTGTCCCACAGCTTCTCCTTCTGGTCCCCAAGGCCATGAAGCAGCTGCCCATGGCCAGGAGTGTGTGGGATGGCCAACACCCTTCTGGGCATGTGTGAGCTCCCATGGGGCAAGAAGGGCTTGAGAAACATCTCTATCATCCTTAGTTCTCTCCCATTCCCCGTAACTCTGCACCTACTCAAGTCATCTGCAAAACTGTTTTTAAACGAACTAAATAAATTTAATTTTATTCAATCTCTCTGGCACACTTCCAGGAATCACTTTTATAGCTCTTCCCTGAAAATTCTTCAGTTTGCCAGCAGCCTTTTTAAAGCCCAGGCACTGGACTGAGACAGACACTGTATGATTGTGCTAAAAAGAGGTGGAAAACCACATTCAAATTAAGCTCAAATTTCATATTTAATTTTAATGAGTTTGTCGGCTTGTTTGCCTCTTACTACATAAAACTGAGGGGTTTTAGAGTGTTGCCAAGACTTTAGTCTTTGCCAATCTCCCAAGGATTCAGGCACATTGCCTCACACACCATTTACTACCTCAAAACATATAACCGAGATAAGCAGTTAATGACATATAATGAACTTTCCCACCAATAATATAAAATAACAACTGTCCCTTTTAAATATTATAAGCATTTCTCTTTACTGACTGCTACTGGTGGGTAAACAGATTTGCAGGAAATCAACACCCAAATGGCTTATGTCTATTAATAATTAATGCAATACTTTCAGTCCTGTAAGTTTTCTTAACCTTTGCTTCCCTAAAATAAATTGGAGTGGGGGAGTGTGTGTGTGTACACGCGTGCATAACTCAGCACCTTCATGATGTTGCAATGGCTGTGGGTCTGACTTCCAGAGCTGGAGCACCGCCCCTCCTTTTTGTTGGACCTTGTATTTATTCAGAGAGTGACCCTGGTCTTTTACCTGCAGGCAGGTTCTCTCAGCCACATCACCCTATGCATCTGCTCTGCTCATCCCTTAGGTCTGAATAGACTCTGCATGAGATGTCCCCTCTGGGAGCTGACAAAAAATGGCGTCCCCAAACTGCTTCCTGAAATGGGTGTGGATTTACTTCTGGTGTGAGGAGCAGCCTGAAGAAAGGGGGCAGAGTGGTAGCTCAGTCTTCTCCAGAAGCACCACCAAACCACTCACAATTATATTCCACACTAACAGTACCTAGCTGGTTTTTTTTCACCTGACCATCATTCACACTGCGGTTAGAGCTACCTGCCAACCTTTAAAAGAAGTGAAACCAGAAACTGCTCTACATCATACACTACTGGACTTGGGCTTTCAGAGAAAAACCCAAACCACTTCACATGAATCAGCCACTGGGAGAGTTACACCCCTGGGGCAAGTGTAGTCCTGCACATTGTAGTTTATATGCATGGTACCTCTTTGCAGACACCCAGGAAATGATGCATCTGACAGTCACCTCTGTGCGTCTCGTACATCCATGTTGCAAGCATGGTGCTGAAAGCAGGTGCAAAGTCTTTCCTCCCAGGTGTATTTCACACTGCTTTGTACACATCTGTCTGCCTACACTTCACAGTGGGGAATTAAATCTACCTGAACAAATGTGGTACTGGGCTTTTTATTCAGCCAGACATTGGTGTGTGCTGTGCCTCTCTCCCTTAGCTTCTTTATGCTCTATTTCTGCTAAGGTGTGATGGGACTGCAAGGGATCCACCAGCAGCTTTGGTCTGTCAGTGGGGATTTGGACAGATCTAGGCTGTGTGGCAGTCCTGCAGCAACTGCTGTAAGGAGAACTGAGCAGACATTGGTGTGGAGTTTTCCCACCCATACTCACACTCAACAGGCTTACATCCCCCAGATGGGATTTTATGACCAGCTTGTAAAAAGAAGTGCATTTCTGCCCCCTTGCATTTGCATCCCAAAGAAAAGCTCCTATAGCAGTGGGCTTTGTTGTACCAAAAGCTGAAGCAGATACATCATATCTTGTGAATCTTTATTTTTTAACTAGCCCTTGGTGTGTGTCACAATCTTTGTCTCACCAGGTTGCGTTCGAGTTCAAGCTCACACTAGGAAAGGGAGGAAGGAATAGAAGTGAGCACTAGAGAGGGCTGAGCCACTGTACCTCTCCTCCCATGCTTGAATAATATCCCTAACTATGCTAGTCTTGCAAGGAGCCTGTGCTCACCAACGTCATTTAATAATTATTTAAATGCCTGCAGGTGCCAATCAAGATGCTAGACAAAGTCTAAACCTGTGGAAGGAAGAAGCCGTTGTTGCCCATTATGCAGAGGTGCTTAGCACTGGCCAGACACAAAATAGCCTTGTACATAGCTGAGAAGACTATTGTTTTCTAGAGGCTGCTATTTTTGTGCTCATATGACAGCCACAGAGACGTGTCTGACCCGTGAAATGCCTTCATCCTCTATTTTGTTTTGTAATTGTAATAACTCTAATTACAACAGCCTTACAAAAAAAAACCCAAACAATTTTTCTTCCTCTCTGTAGGTTTAGAGGACTAATAGGTGGGGAACAAGATGTATACAAACGTGTACGTATGCATATGTGTACACACACATATCTTTTTCCATCAAATACACAGGAAATATAACCCAAATATGGAGAATGGCTGAAATAAAATAAAAAGACCTATTGGCACAAAGTCATATATTTGACACTGAAGTCAGTCACACTGCACCAGCAATAAGCTGAAAGTGAAAGAAAGCAATAAATATACAAACTTCTTTTTTTTTTTTTTCTTACTCCTGCTTAATACAGACTGCAAGTGTCTTGAAATTGCTCAACCCACTCTTGAAATTTGAAGTAGCAGCATACATTTGATTGTGGTGTGAAATAAGGCATAACACTTCAAAATGAGGATGTGTAGTAATTTCAGAAGCCTGCTTTTCCTTTGTAGATTATACATAATACCAGGCTTCAGTCCAATTTCCATTTTAGTGGATATTGGGGAGTTGAGAGGAAATGTTTATTTTAGCAACTGGGCAAATCAAATTTATTTTTGCTCAAAACACAGAGGCTCTGAGAAGGCTCAGCAGACATGAATTCAGTGCTGCTGGACACCCGACAGAGCTGGGGATCTGCATGGGGTGCCTGTGTAAAGTTTGTCTTCAGGTGTGGGATGGTCAGAGTTGTGTGGAGGAAGCCTTTTGCCTCACATCTTTTGCAAGCTGTTTGATCTGAACTGGTTGAAAAGTTCTAGGGAATCAGGTGACCAGGATGAAACAGTTCTTGCAGGCCTTCTTCAGTTTTTAATAGCTTTATCCCCTATCTAACAAGACGTAATTCATTCTAGACCCAATGAAAACCTATGAGACTCTCTTTGTTATTATTATTTCACAGGCTTTGGACCAGACCTGATGTTTTTGAGACCTCAGCTCAACATGACAGAATTGCAGTACAGTTTTTTGGGTTTTTTTTCCAGTATATACACTTATCCTAGAACAACAAATACTCTGTGTTTATTCATAAATGGCCTGTGGGCTTCAGACTTTGGGGGTAAGAAGCCTTTCCCTTCAAGCAGGAACAGGTAGACGAGGGCCTGAGATGGGGACAGTGTGTTTGGGTGTTGACTCGTCCTCTGTGGGAAATCTTACAGTGGCTATTTAAGAGAGAGTCCCTGCCAGCACTCTGCTCTGCCCCTCTGCCAGAAATCATCACTGTCCTGGAGGCAGTGAGGAGAAGCCTTCTTCCATGGGAACCTGTGCCTGAGCTCAAATCACTGATAAAGATGCTTCAGTTTAGTACTGGATGTTGCCTGAGGCACTAGTGTGTTTGGACCTCTGCCAGCCCTGCCACAGGAGGAGCAGACAGGTAGAAGGTGATGAATCACCAGAATACTGAGGACCAAAATCATCTTCAACTATTACATCAAGATTCATCTCCACATTTCTGGAGAGGTGCTGTCCATCCCAGGCACAGTGCCTATGAGGAATCTACCTTGCCCACAGTAACTCCAGTTTCCCATGGTCTCTGCTTTCATTTGTCATTGTCATTGCAAAGCAACAAAGAATCAACTATACTTAACGTCTTCTCTGCCCTCTCTCTTCCTTTTGTGCTTGAGGCTTTTCTAGCAGTAGCTGCCTGTGTTCAGTTTCCAGCATTCAAAGAAGAAATTGCACACCTACTGATGTGAAATCTCTCTCTCAAGCACCTTTTGGCTGTGTTTATCCCTACAAATATCAATAGCTAAAAGAGCAGATGGCCCGAATATATAAACTTTATTATAGGTAACAGAAGAGGAGCTGTAGCAGATGACAACATGCAGTGCCCATGTTTTTGTAAATGGCCCAGTGGTACCTTTAAAACAGGAAGAAGAAAGGTCTGGCTTGTACTGGGAAAGCTGAGACAGCCCAGAGATTTAGGAGTAATTTGCACCATCAGGTGCAGCCTATAGTAACCTTACTTGATGATGTTTCATGCCTGCGCTGATTCTTGGCTGTAAATAATAGAAGATGGCCCTGTTAGAAGAGAAAGGACAACTTGTGCTATTAACTTTGCTCTATTGGCAATTTCTTCCTATCTTATTCTCCTTTCTTTTCTCTTTTTCTTTTGTCTGTGTTGTTTCTGAAGTATACAGAATATTTGTATATTCTCCTCTCCATTGTGACTGCTCCAGCTCTATGTGCCCATGCACCAACATGTGTGTTGTGTTCAAGGACTGTTAAATGTCATGTAACTGAACCAAGACTATTTCAGTCACGTGGTGCTGACAAGCTCCACTCATGTGTAGTACATTCCTTTCCTTAGCTCAAAACAGATGTAATTTCCCTTGACCAATCCTTCTCTGAATTCCTGAAAATAAAGTTGGGTAAAATTTAGGGGGTTTTTTGTGTGTTTGTTTGGTTTTGGTTTGGGTTTTTGTTTTGGTTTTTGGGGACAGGGTGGGGGTGGGTATGTTTAAATAGCTTCAGGTTAATAAGTATATTCCCAAACCGAATGGGAGACATGAAAGGCAGCAAATAGATGTTTCTGAGTTATTGATCTCTTTGCTCTCCAAAATGAATTATCTTAAATAGCTGTTCTCAGGGCCACGGCTTTAATGAGAAACACTGCTGTGGCCACATTGCCCTTTTCTATAATGTCAAGGTTCTGCAGCTGAATCCCACTTAGGACTGGGGATGTCATCCTTTCTCATGACTGCAATGCTCCAGATACTCAGCATCTTTCTTGAAATGCTATTCAGATGGACACGTTAATAAAAAAGTTCATATGTGTCTCGGCTTATCTGGCTGCATGTCAGACTTGGTTTGAGCACTCTCATACAGACAGAAATGACTGTATGGAAGCATTCTGGTGAACCATGCTGCTGGGTCATTAAAGGAAACTGTGTTTTTAAATGGTTGACAGGAAAACTATCTGAGAGACAGAATTGTCATCTGTTTGCATTGTGTATAATGCTTTTTACACAAAGAAGGAAGGTTAGACTGCAGCAAGCATGCTATACTGAAGTAGAAAAAAAAATAATTTATCAACTAAAATTCTGACATGCCTGGGGAAAAGGACATTTTCCAACGAAATAAATTAGTCCTGCATCTTTAGCTCATATTTCACTTTGCCTTAAAAGGAAACAGATACTGTTTTGAATTAAATTAGGTGTTTGCAGGATTGTGTACATGTGTTTTGTTTGTATGGGATTAATAACAGAAAGAACTGGAGGAGAACATGGAGGGGTTAAATATTTTTCTGGCTGCCAATACTTATATTGCTAGGTAATTTAGAAAAATTGGCTTTATAGTTGCTGAACGTGTCAGTAAAATTCCTTCTTCGCTTGTTTATAGATTCCCTTTGAAATATGGGACCATGAAGGGCTCTTGTATTTATCCCCTCTAAGTCAGTAAAATTACCATCTACAATAAAGGCCAGTCTCTTTTCATCATGACTCATTGCTGTGACGACTGATGTGGATTCGCTTGCAGGACAGACCAGATGTATACGACTGCGCATACTTAAAGCAGGAAATACAGAAAACTGCGCTGTGGTGAGCTTTGCTGCGTGCCCATGTCTGGCCTGTGACTGCTGCTTTCAATGCTCACCATCTACAGGAGGCAGGGACCAGACAAGAGGACATCTTGACCAAATGTCCTCTCTTGTTTTCCTGAAATATGAATCTCAAAACCATCAAACAATGTTGCAAAATCACCCTTCCTGTTCGTCAAAAACAATGGCCTTTGAAAACGGCACTGCCAAAACAGATGAGCTGATACCCTGAATTGTGAATCATCATGTGAATGCTGCTTTATCATATTTCCACTTAGATTATTGATTTGGTTGTACAGATTTACCATGACTTGAAGACCAGGATGAGAAGTCCAGCTGCATACCTGGATAAAGAAAGGCATAATATACAGAGGAGGATGCTGAACATGTTATCCAAGTTTAAAATAACCTTAATACATTCAGTACACAAACACTCCTGGAAGGATCATATTCACAGCTAATAACTGCTGTTGCCAAGTTTTAAAAAGTATGCCTCCTCCACATAAAACATCTACAGAGGTGATGACCATGTTAGATACTTGGATTGATTTTATAAGAGGCAGTACAGGTGAGTCAGACTGTTCCCATTACTGCTCAAACTTAAAATAGATTGCTGTAAATAATCTTTTATGCTTAATAAAAGCTCATACAATTCCTGATAATTAATTCATCACCCACACTGACATTCAAATGGCTGATATCTTTTCTAGAGTTGTCTGGTTCACTGTTAGGATGTGTCCAGAGAAATTATTGAAGACTGACGTTTTTGAGATAACTGTTTATGTTCTTGGGGCCAAATTCATCGCTTGTGTAAACTGACCTATTTCCTTCAATTTCTGAGCTCAAAAAGTTAACTAAAAGTGTTACAGCAGGCCTGTGAGTTCCCTTTGGAAGAGGCAAAATCAGCTGGTCCATAAAGGTCACATCCTGCATACCAGCCCCACAGGCACAACATGGGACAGCTCCCTCACTCAGACTGGGGCTCATCTAATGAGCCAGGCTGCAAAGTGTTAGGATGAATCCAACAGCAGCTCCTGATGTAGCAGGGAAAAACAATCCTACCATTCCCTTTCCTGTTTTAAGTGCAATTGTCTGTCATTAAAGGTTAATTCCATCAGCCATGGCCTTTCAGAAAAGAGCAGAGGGTGTGATCTTTCAGCATCTCTGCACTCCCAAACACTCTGGCAGGAACTTGCACCTTCTTTGCATTTTACATGTCAGGGACACCAGCAAAGACATGGAAATCCCTGGAGATTTCTTGCTTCTGCAAGTATTCATGATTTGCACCACATGGGTGACACAGGCTGTAGCACAGCTCTGTCAAGCTTGCAGGCTAAACAGACAAGAAGGCATGAGGAGAGAAAGACATGAAGATAACCAAGACTATTTGTCAGGACTAAAGCACGGGTGAGACCAGAGCATCACTTTCATGTTTACTTCAGAGTTTCTCTAGGGAAACCTTAAAAAACAACCTGCCCTGTTGTATGCCTGCATTTCTACTTGCAGGGAAGGAGAAGGAGGAAGATGTAGTTCCTTCTGCAGCCTCTGCCCTGCTCAGCTACCACTGGTGCTTACATACCTGAGTGGTGGTGGTGATGCCATGTACCATCTTCCCCATCACTGTGACTGTCTGCTGCCCCAGCCTGTCACCAAAAGCAGGTGAACAGGCACAAATACACAGTCTAAATAAACCCTGAACTCACACCATGAACACTTCCTCTTCTTTCTGCTGATAATTATGGGGTTTTTTTGGTAACTTCATTGAGAAAAACCTGTCCAATTAGAAAGGGAGATGCAGGTAAGCCAGCTAGCATGGCAGCTTCAGCCACTTTGTAGCTGTTTTTGTCACCAGAGGGGAAACTGATATCAGTACTCATAGTATCTACTGCCAAATCTAAGGAAAAAGAACTTGTTTCTTCACAGCTATTGTGCCCTTCCGGGGGAGTGTGAAGCGTATTTACTTTGTGGGGAGAGTAAAAGCTGGGGAGGTGGCAGACATGAGAAAGTTATCTTCCTTAATGTGTCAGGAAGACTCTTTTTTTCTTTGTAGAAACAAGTAAGAAATGCTATAGTGGGAAAAGCAGATACTAGGACTGTGTCAGAAGAAGATCAGTTACTCAGATGAACCATAACTGGGACATGTGGGCATGGAGGAGGAAGGACATTTGCCCTTGTAGTAGCAATGAATTAGTGGGTACAGTAAATTTACGTCTTGTGGTCACCTTTGGAGAAGGAAAGGAATTGCCCACAGCAGCAGCAATAGTCATGACAAACCCACCCAGAGGACCACAACATTGGCACCCATACCTGGGAATTATCTGCAGCTGTATTTTCAAGTGGTGGTGGGTTATAAACCCAGGAGGTCCTTTCAGGGTTTCAGGATGGAGTTGATACACATGTTGTTGTTGTTTGATGAGATTTCATCCCTTGGCTGCCTACAGGGACCAAGGAGATGCCCTTGTGAGGGCTCAGAGACAGGAAACCTAGCTGTGGCACAAAGCCCTCCAGCTTCAGAGAGTGTCTAGAAAGGCTTTTCCTACAGCCTCAACCCATCATGGTGGTGGACAGCTGAAAGACCTTGCCCTGAGGAAGCCCTTGCTATGCTCAAATGTGAAAGTGTGCGAGTTTATGCCTTCTGCATCTCAAGGGCAGGTTTTACCCATAGAGGTGGAAAATGAACCCAGGGCCTCTGCAAGTCAAGGGCAGGCATAGCATGGTACATCTTGTGACAGCCAGGACAGACAATGGGAGATATGTTAGGTTTTTGTTTCACAGAGAAGAGCTTCTGGTGACTCTCCCCTTGCTGTGGAACTGTGATCCACTTCCCTTCCTGTGGATTACATGGGAATTAAGCAAAACCAATAGAGTAATGTTTTATCAAATTTGCAGGAGGCATGAAGCCACAGTTTTGGGAAGTGAAGGATATGATTCTTCTCAATTAGATTATTAACTGCTGAGATTAGAGCTAGCAATTTAGGTAGAACCATGATCTTACTTTTGGTCACTTAAAAGATGCGTCCATCTTATTCCACGGTATCAAGCTGCCTCTTGTGTCTGCACATGCTCTCAAGCCCAGCTGCACAAACTCTCATCTTTCCACCAGACAATTTAGACAAAATTGTATCTCATCAAGAAGAAAATCAGTGGCAATCTACAAACTTAGAATGTGGGCAGTATTAAAGACTTCACAGTTGATATCAGGATAAAAAATATACAGGCTGCGGAAAACCTTTGATTTTTCTCAGGGGGTTCTCTCTCACTGTTGTTTCTTTAACCAGCATTTTCACTGAATACAGCGCTGAAGCTCTGTGTCATCTTTGCTAAATCTAGGGGTTTGCTGCAGAAGAAATGTAAGATCCTGTCAGGTAAATCTGCAACAAACTGATTCCTCATTTTAAGAGAGGGACAAGGAAAGTTTCATGACAGTAATAAAGGGTCTAGTGTGCATGCAGTGCTATTTTAGGTGCCATAGTCTATCTTCTCTGACTCCAAAACAGCCCAGACCTTCTGTAGATTCCCTGTTGTATTTGCCATTGAACATCTCAGACCAAAAATAGCATCTACGGTGTCACTGGCTGCTAATGTTTAAGTGTCTGAATTGCTTCCTAGCTAGGAAGTGGCTAGGAAGAATTGAGCGATGATTAGGTGGCACGTGCTGTGGTCACAGGTGGCCCTTGGTGCCTGGATCCAGTCCTTTCCCTATGTGCATAGCAGCAATACTAGGAGCTGGTGCTTGGTCTCACAGCTGACTCTGTCTAAGGGGAAAATAGTACTGGGGAAACACAGAACAATTTCTTACACCTATTTGTATGGGGGCAGAACAGGCTGCTGCTGGCCCAGATGCCTGGTGGGGCAGGTGAGGGTATGGGCTGGGAATCAGTACTGGCAGCTTCAGCAGTGACACCCAAGCACGAACCCGAGAGATGGAAACGTCTGGAATCGTAAAAAAAAGTGAACGTGCAAGTAAACAAATGTAGATGTGGTTGTAGATTTGATGAGTACTCTAGTCAAAAATGTCATTTTCTTTGAAGAATATGGAAAACATCAAATACAAAAGTGGAGACTGATTTCAGAAACTTGAGTCTCACCTGGATATTCCGCTTCTACATAGTCTTTTTTCTTTTGCTCACTATCATTGTCTTCAACTATTATTAAGGCACGTCTAGGGGCATCCTTTGATGTATTTATTTTTTTTCATCTTACAATAACATCTCTTTCCTTTCCTCTGGAGCGGCCTTTCTGCTTTGTTGTGTAGTGGTTCTTCGTCAGCTTGGGGAGGGTCACACACACACAATTCCCGGATGCAATCACATGTGCTGACCACTGCAATCCACTTACTGGCTCTGCTCTCTGTCACATTCTAAGGCTCCTAAAACAATTTCTGAACACGTCACGCTTGGCTGTCTGCAAATCAGACCTCTGTGTTTTTCTGAATATGTTTTTCAAGAGGTGAGTCAGAATGGAAATAGACACTTTTCTCCCTTAAGGTACCCTATTGCCGCACCTCTTTCCACAACTGAAGTTCATAATGTCCCAGTGTACATGTAGCAAGTATGTGGATGTGAATGTATTGCAGTGGTGGGCTGTCCCCCTAGGACAGTATCTTGGGTGTACAGATTGAGATACATCAGGAACTCTAGCCAGACTGGTTTTCCAAACCTGTAGGTGAGTATGAAAAGGAAGATTCGAGTATTATTTAACTATGTCTCTTAAATGGGGATGTAGGGATGGATATTATTTGAATAGGCCTGTTATTCTGCTGCAGTTGATTACTGGTTGTGAATAGACCACTGGAACTAGTTAGTGGGTGTTGGGATGCTATGCTTCTCCTCCAGAATCTAGAACACCAGCTCTGAACTTCACTCAGTTAATAGTGATGGAAAGCCTTTATCGGAGAGGATATACTAAGTGTTTCTCTCACACAAATGCATTTTTTCAGTGGCTTCACAAGCTCCTGCATGTGATTTACAAGGGACAGCAAAGAGCCTGACTTGCCCAAGACTCCTGTTTGGATGTCTATCTTTAGTTAGGGGAAAAAGCTTTAACCCAGAACCTGTCCCAGTGAATCACTGTCACACAGCTGGGGTGTGTTCACAGTGTCTCACACTGGGCACATGCACGTTCAGCAGAGCTGTTTGAGGGGCACTGGTGCTGACCCTTCCCCAGGATGTCCCTTTCGGGTCTGTTCCCCCAGATCCTGTGGTTTCCATAAGATAATATTTAAGCAACATATTTAAGTTCATGCTTAAAATTAAGGTTATTTTCAAGGGGTTTTCTGAATTAGGATTTAGGAACTTTGTCTCTCCCATGTTCCTCATTAAAGATGCTGTGATTTTACCTCCAGTTGCAGACATATTCTTTTACAGTTGGAAGTGAAAAGGAAAATCAATGAGGAGTGGAACGACTGCAGGGTGAGCTGCACATGGGCGAGGTCTCTGACAGAGGGGTTGGAGGAAAAGCTGCAGCCATTTTGAGACACTCAAAGTCTCTTTTCCACTGAACTCAGCCTTTGGAAAAAAACCCCATTCTTATTTAATCAAGATAGTGATCCTCCGTTATAAGCCTTACAGCCTACATCACATTTCTGAAAGCAGGATGGCAAAGATCGATGACGAGCCGCTTCTGCAAAAGCAGCCTCTGCGGGAATGCACTGTGTTTCCATATTCCGCTGGTGAGACACCTGTCATCTGTGTATTGATTTTTCTTTTGTTTGTCAAAGGCACAGTTTATGTACGGGAACTAACCCTCTCATCCTTACAGGAAAAAGAAGAATGATCATGTGTTTCCAATGAGCTTTAAATGAAAATCCAGTGTGCCCAATTAGGTAACTTCTTACCACCACAGCCTGGGCAGCAGCAGCATGGACAAGGTGCAGCACAGAGAGGGATGGTGGCCATGGAGCAGGGTCCTGCTGACCCTGGCAGCTCCCCTTGCAGGGGTGCTGCACAGGCAGCTCATACACCTCTCCATGCCCAGCGGGCTGCAGCGCTGTCTCTCGCCTTACCTGACTTCTGGAGTCTGTGTCTGTCTGTCCATGTCCCCTTCACAGAAATAGGGTATTAAGTTGCAGCTGACTTCTGCCTGCAGGACTGGCTTCAGACTCCCAGGTACGTCCCAGTTTCTCTTGCAAGAGCTTGTGATTTCTGGAGTTCTGGAGTTTAAGCCACCCCTCTTGGATAGCATGTGAACAGAAGCAGATAGACACACCAGCTCCGAAAAACTGCTGAGGACTCGATCGTGCTTAATGTGGTTAAGAGATGTGGATATTTGACAAAGCCTACACAGATTTCCTTGTTTCAATTTCCTCAAAGGGCCAGAGCTTTTATCATGATGAATGTAAAGCCCTATGCAGCACCCTATTTCTCCCTCCTTTTTCTGACTTCTTTATGTCTTGCTGACTTCTACAAGAAAAGTCTTTGCTGCTGTCTATGTTTTCTTTTTTTTTTCTCCATTCTTTTTTTTTTCCTCTCTCATTCCAAAACACTTAATTTCCTTGCTAATCTCCTGTCCAGTGTATGACTAATCAGCTTCATCAAGCAATGCTTTTGCCCAGCAAAGCATTGCCTGGCTACAGTCTGCCTGGTGCTCAGAGCTGAAAAACTGCCTTCCCCTAAGACAGAAACCCTAGCTTTGTCCAGAGGTGTGCCGTACAAATGGATGGTCATAAAAGTTTAATGACCTCATTAGTACTTGTTTGCAGACTGCAAAAGTGAGCACTTTCACTTTCTGTGAGATATAGATCTAAGCAAAAGAAACAGGGAAAAGAAAAAGCAAAGAAGACTCATTTCCAAGATAACTTGCAGCCCAGTCTGGGTATAGGTGAACAGCCCTTAGCAGATAGCAGCAGACACTGATGATTCTAGACAGTTTTCTGCATTGCTAAATCTTTAGTCCTCTGAATGTGTATATACAACCTTGTGTATATGGGATGTCAGTAGAATACACAACTCAGTGAGGAATATATATTTCTCCAGCTTCAGATGACAGCAAAATGACTGCAGGTCTTCTGAAACCTCATGGATGTTTGCCCATCTTAGACTCACGGAGGAAGAGTCTACTCTAAGAATGACTCCCACAGTGTGAAAACTGTCCTTAGGCTGGACGATGAAACAAAAACATCAAAGCCATTGCAATTATTATTAATAGTAATTACATATTTTTATGCTACCTGTAACACCTGTTTCACTGGTGTGAAACAGAGTGGACTAAATCCTTGAGGGGTAGGTGTGGTCTGGTGCAACATATGGTCTCAAGGAATGCTCCTAAAGGCCCTGAGGTTCACTGATGTGGTTCATCTAATCTAACTTAAAGGACTTGAAACATAGATGCCTCTTATGCCTCAATCTCTATGTTCTCCTTCCTAGCCAGAGAAGAGAAACAGGCACATCATCCATGTTCATCCAGGTCTCCAATTCACTTTGAGACTAGCTTCCTAACTTAGATAAAATTAAGTGGAGTGCATCCTATCCTGAGAGATTAGGAACTTGCTTATAAAATGAACCCTTCTCATAATGTTTTTACAGGGTGGTAGCCATGCTGCAAAGCTTGTAACTGGTAAGAAGACCAGTTAAAGTGGATGAAATGTGCTAGTTCAGTCACAGCATAGCAGTGTAAACGCACAGAAAATCCTAGGGGAGAGAAAAAAATGCTGTGTTTTGCTCTCTCTATGGGAGGAGAAAACTAAGCATCACTACACCTCTATTCAGTGTCAGGAGCTGTATTTTTGTGGTAGAAAAGCCATGAGAGAATTTTATGAGCAGTCTGTGGGGAACTCAAAATGCTATGCAGATGCGGGAGAGAGCGCAGCTGGCCAATACACCAAGCATTTAGGAGAAGCGTACTATAATGTTTAAGTGTAATCGATAACTCCATTTTACTGGTATACATTTTTCCTGCTTTGTGGCTTTTGCCTCTCATTTTTCAGATGACCATTGCTTTATTAGGATGAACTCAAGTTGCATTGATGTTAGAAATTATCTCTACAGGTATAATGTGCTTTACTACTCCAGCATTGACTAATCCAAAAGTGAAATGGTGCCTGCTGGTGAACAGATGCAAATCTCTGAGCCTTAAAGAGCAAAGTATGAAGGTCAGCATGTGGGCCCATACTGTCAAGGCTTAGCATTTGTAAAGCAAGTAAAATGAGGTTAAACAGCATTATTTTGGCATGGCACAGACCACAGAAAGGCATCTGCTGCTGTTATCTCCTCCTCTGAGCATTTTTGAGACTTTTTGAGAATTATCCCATACAAAGACAGTGCAAGGCTTTCAAAAGCTGTCATGACACATGGAAGAGACCCTTCAGCAGGTCTCACTGTATTGAAAGAACTGAGAGAGGATATTGAGTGGTGGAGCTCATCATTGAGATTGCTAAGGATGAGCAGGGGTGTGACTCACTATCATCCTCTTCCCTGGGTCAGTGCCCGAAGCTCCAGGTGCTGCCTCTCCTCAAGTGGGATCTGCCTCTCGCCCAGCAGAGTCTGCAAAAACTTCCTAAGGAAAAATGATCCAAGATGCACATTCCTGTGAAGATTTTGGGGGTTTTGTTGTTGTTGTCAGATCTGTGCCACTTGAGGAAAAAGTGCTGCACTAAAAAGTTAGTGACATGACCTAGTCACACTTTTGTTGTGATGGCTATGGACTGTTCCTTTGTGTGACCTTAGGAGGTAAGTCAGAAAGGTGAATTGCAGTCATTCTGCACAGAACAACAGCTCCATAGGAAAGTCCTTAGCTATCCACACCATGAAGGAAAGTTGACTTTATGTTAGCTGCTATCCTAAAAGGCAAAAAGACAGCCCATTTCCCATAGTTTTCTCTAATTGTCTCCAAATTAAGTGTTCAGAGGAAAGGGTCAACAGGCATGTCCTTCTGCAAGGCAAGCCTTATGGTCTCCACACTCTGGCAGTCTCAGTTACGCTCTTTAGTGTACAAGGAAGAACACTGCTTTCTGTGAAAAAAAACCCCACTAAATAAGTGAGTAAATTTCTGTGATGGGTTGTATGGGAACTCAGACTAAATTATTGTAGAAGTTTCTGGCAGTCTGACTTGGTTGTAGATTGGTGAACCTGGAAGTGAATTCTGAATGTAGCACTGGAGGGAGAAACCAGAATGGTCTCTCAGAAAGGACATAGAAATGTTTGAAGAAATGCAGCCTCCAGCTGCCCTCTAAATCCTTTGAGGTTCATGCTTCAGCTATTACTTGCAATATCAGTTACTAAGCATATACACACATGGCACGTAAATGGTACACATGGGCACTCACCTTCCTTCCCTCATATACCAGATGAAGGAAGCTCCCTAAATCAGCCCACATGCCATTTCTTTTCTAAATATAGTATTTTTGCGAGCAGTGAGAAAGAAGCTAGATAACAGCTTTCCTCGTAAGAAACCTTAAACGGCTAAGCAGCTTGATTAATTACTTAGGGATTTCCCTCAGGCTGTTGCTAAGGTAACAGGAGTAGAAGTGTTTAAAGATGGCTGAATATGCTGTATGCACTGGAGGATACAAGGCGGCTTTTCAGCAACAGCCTATATTGTGAGTTTCATATAGTATCAATGTGGAAAACAAAAGATGTGTGCATGTGTCCAGGTACCCATGAAAGTGTAGAGCCCGCACAGTCTTATGAATCCTTGGATACATCTGCTGAACACAGAAGAAAAAATCTGCTTTGTCTTTCAGGGGGGCGTAACAGGAAAGGAATATTGATACCCATTCGAAGGGTGCAGAGCACATGTCTCTTCCCAGCATTACAATGCCTTCATTTTGATGGATGATTTAACATATTTTCTCCTTCTCCCTTACCATGTTCAGAGAAACAGTGCTGGCCCAAAGGCTTCCCCTTTGGGGCCCCCCCTTCCCACTCTCAAGTCTCTTCTCTCAAGTGGAGCCATCTATGATGCTGCCTGCCCACCCTGCAGTACCCACCATGGCTTGCTTTGACCTGTGGTGCGGCACAATGCAATGTCCCTCTGTTGAGCAATGGTGTCACTTAAGCTCTGATGGTTTCACACTCCACGGCAGCAATGCCTTTTCTAGTCAAAACTGGTTCAAGACAAAGCAAGAGACGATTATGGTAAAGAATATGCCCCTTACTAAGACACCATTGCTCTGTGAATAATTTGGGAGCATTTGATTGCATGGGAGAATTGTCTTGAGTGATGCTCGTGCCAGAATTTTATCAATGTTAATGCCCAAGTTAGTTAACACAGAATATGAAAGCAATTAGAGTTTTTGGGCCCTTATCAGCCAGAGAAACTACCTCCTCACTAACTGATTGACTTGCATCCTTAGGAGAGGAAAAGGAGAGTGCAAAACAAAACTAAGCAAACCCATAGCTCACAAGATAAGAACTTTTCCTGAGTTTAATGACTAACCTATAGTGGTCTGAGTTCCTCCAATACCCAGAGAGATTATTTTTTTCTCCTTATCTGACATCCCTCTTCTCCTCAGAGCTTTTGCACATACCTCACGGCCTCCTCCCTGTCTCTCACTTCTGACAAAGGGCTCAGCCCAGCTCCTGCAGCTGTTCTCAACTTTACAAATGAGACAACCCAAAGCCTTGAAAGGAGTTGTTCTGACTTGGTAATTTTTTTTATTTGTAGACGTTCATTTTGCCAGCAGTGACCACAAGGAGAAACTCTTCAGTTTCCAAAAGGAACAGCTCAAAAATGTGACACTTTCAGAGCTTTGTGCTATGAGATGCTGAATATCCGTAGCTCTCACTTGGCATCTCACAGGAAGCTTATGGTTCAAACTGTGCAATAAATTAAGTCTTCTGGTCTACTGACCAAAGGCTGAGAAAAACAATGTCTGAAACAAAAGGCTCCAGTGTGATTTGGAGAGAGTTTAATATTTGTCAATACGCTTTGAAAACACAGTCACAACATTGCTTTGTGTTACTGCATCTGTATTTTACTCCCAAAATTGTTTCTTTTAAATTGTTGTTGAGTTCTGTGTATAATCTGGCAAACTATGACTACTGTTGCTCTGCCAAGCCACTGGATACCTTTAACCTATGTTTTGGATAGTGCTGCTATCATATAGCTAATCACGTAGCTCAGATAGCTCATTATAGTACAGCAAATGAAAAGTTCTTTAGCTCCCTGTTTCTATACCTTCATAAATTACCCACTTCAGGGATATTTAGGAGATATAAGCCTTATTAACAAGAAGTTATCACTATGGTTTTGAAGCATCTGTCTGCCCATGTGTGGCACGTGATCAAGATGGAGAAGTGTAACTGTCTCACATCCCTTTTCCCACACCAGGCATTTCTCTTCTATACTCTTTAAAATTTGACAGGACAAAGCTCTGCAGGAAGGATAGAGCAGTGAGAGTTTCATCCTCTCTTCCAGATTCACTTCCCCTGGGTGTAATTTTTTTTTTCCATTGAGCAATCCTTGCTTGAGTGATCTTGCTTCTCTCTCCTGAGAATCAGCAAAGACATTTCAACAAGTGAATCACAGGGAACAGGCATCAGATGATTTTTTAATCTCTTGGGAAAAGGAGGAAAGTAGAATGTTGTCTGCAGTAGTTTCATGTACTGCAGAAGCAAATTTCAGCCTCTAATCCAGCAGCACCTCCAAGGGCTGCAGCCAGTCTTGCCTCCTGCTGCCTCTCATTTTGGATGTGCAACTCCTGCCAGGAGCAGCAACATCCTGGAGTGTGATGCCCTGCAGGAAGGGGTGAACTGGTCCCCTGCCCCATGACTGCTGTTCCCTCTGGGGCTCTCCACACAGGGAGACAAGACAGCCCTGCCCATTAATCAAAGCCTGCAGCTTAACAAGAGGTCATGTGGACATCTCTGGTCGTATGAATTCCCATATGGGGATTGCTGTGAGAACATGTTAAATAACAACCCACAGTTTCTAGGACCTTCCTTTATTTACTTTCTTGGAAGGTAAATACACTGAGTTTTTCCCTAACTTAACCAAGTCCATGGCAAGAGGAGGCTGTAAAATGCATACAGTGTCAGGCAGGGAGGCAGTTATATCAGTGTAAGACCATGATGCTGGGATGGCCAGGTTGGGGCATGCTGTGGGGCAAGGTGAAATCAACCCTCTGCTCTGCATCTTCCAGCTGTGCTACTAACATGAAGGATGATTTCTAGCAACTTTTTCTGGCATGTTTTCCAGTGCTACAGCTCCCAGTTTCCCAGCACACACCTGCAGGGCCAGTGGAGACCACACAGGAAGTGCAGCGATTCACATTCAAGGGAATTAGTTTATGCCGCTGATTAAAACAGACCAGAGAATGAAATTGAGTATCTGAGCTGCACTTGCAGCAAAGGTGTGTGTCTGATACTGTTGACTTTTTTAGGGAAATGTTGCCTTGACTTGAAAGGCAGTATCAAGAAGCGTGAAGTATTGGACTTTTTAAGTGCCTCTACTGTTTGCTCCATAAGCTTAAGTCAGAGCATTAAAATAAAGAGAGAAGCACCCCACTGATGGCCCCAAAATAATCCTCAAAGGAGCTTTGAGTAAAAACCTATAAGAAGTTCCCTGGTTCAGCATCATAATGAAACTGTGAATGAAATTTTAAATGCTAAAATAAGAGAACACCAAGTTCATGTGTAACTGCAGTAATGCCAGGATGAAAAGCAACAACGATGTCCAACTGTTTAAGAAACAGTTGTAGGAGCTGTTAGACTCCACGTTTACAGCTCAGATTTGAGTTTTCTTCAGAACAACCTGCACAGTTCTAGGTTCATATGGGACAGAGGATGAGAACTGATAGTGGTTTTTTGTGTTGGTGTAGCAGAAATAGAAAATAAAAGCAAAATGACATGCCCCTTGGCATTTATTCCTTTGTTTACTTTCATTTACTTAAGGCTTATTTTTGTATTCTGTGAGCTAATTTCCTTGGGAATTGATAAATAACAACTTCCTGGAATATTTTCACCCCTGTAATATCTTGGCATGCCATAATGATCTCTCAGTGAACATAAGGAACTCAGACAGACTTTCCCACCCTTTCCACCCCCACAGAAAACTGTTTGGAGAAGAATCATGATAAAAGAAAATCTAAGATATGCTATGAAGCAAGAAGAAGGGGAGTAGCTATTCCTTGACAGATGTCTTTTTGTGAATCATGAATACAGAGTTGCCAAACATCATAGGTCACTCGGAAACATGGAGAAAAAGGAACGCATTATTAACAGTTTTACTGCTACTGGTCTGCTGGGGCAGATCTAGGCACATGCAGTTCCCTGGATACACTCTGAAAGCCCATGGATGGAAAATAAATTAACAGAAGCAAGAAGCAGGGGAAATCCACCAACAAGTTAAGTGCAAATGCATTTGTGATGCCACTCCTTCAAGTTCCTCTGCTATAAATGATTCTTGCTTTTTTTCCCCATCTTCTTAAATTATTTTTTTTTTAGTCAATATGTTAACTAACATGTGTGAACTACCATGGTATAAAAGCACAGTGAAGACACATACAACAACATGATTATCTGTACGGTCCTGCCTGAGGCCTGTCTTGGTGATTTTGCCTCATGCTAAAACTAAAATTGCCTTGGCTTCACCACATTTCTATCTCAGGAGAGCAGTGTTAGTTGCCTTTTTAATGGTGAAGATAAGCTTTTACACTGTGCTTTTCAGCAGTCTTTAAAGTGAATATCAGATTTATAGCTTTAGAACTGAAGCTGGAAAATCAGTTTTGCAAAGTGGGTAAAAAATGCTGATTAGTTGTGAATGGTCAGTGCAGAATTGATCCACTAGCAGTCATTTCTTTCTTGACTTTTCTTCCCCTCTATGTCCACCTTTTATATCTTTATTTTGGCTACACTCAGCTGAATCAAAATGGAAAAAGATGGAAATTAAGTTCTTAGAAGACATTTTCTATAGTCTTTCATCTCTGGAAAAGCTTTTAATTACTAGAATAGCTTACTGTTAATGTAGTGGATTTATTGAGCTCTAAAAAATCTTTCAATATTCCATCTGAGGCAGCACTCTCACTTTGAAGAGCTCGTGATAGATGTTTGCTGCTGCTGTTGTAAGCAGCCTAGGCACAGATGTAAGCACTGCTTTATGAAACCATTTTCCTTGCATCTGTCTCTCTAAAACCAGAAAGCATACAGGTGCAGATCCCAGCCAGGATGATCAATATGTCAAAGTAGCAACACTGAAGCACCATAAAGCCAAAAGAGAGATGGATTTTGACAAAAAGTACAACAGTAGAACACAAGAGAAGGGGCGAGATGAGAGCATCCATCTCCATTAAGTCTTGACACCACCTTCAGCAACAAGATGTGGCCATGATGATAGGTTTGAGTTTAATTAAGATAGCTGACATTCTGATAACTTTTAGAATAATCTTACCTGTGGAAGGAGAGAAAGAAGAGGAAAATTAAACATATTTTTTCTATGAAGATGATGGCTGAGAACTGAATAAGAATCTAAGACAGACCTTAAAGGCACAAAAAGACAGTTCTGTGCACGTGAGCACGGGTGACGAGGATTATTCTTTTAATGGTGCCATAGGACAGTTGGCCAAGGCTGGTGAGGAAAGAAACGAAACCTGTGGAGAGCTCCAAAAAAACCCAGGATACTCCCTGACTATTGAGGGGGCAGGGGAAAGGAGTGTATTTTATGTCTAAGTGGTAGTGTACACAAGAATGAGGACACTTGAGAAAGACTGCATTGGGACTACTCTGTGTTAGGTAACAAAAGCTGCAAACATGGTGATCATTAATGCTAATGTGAATCTCTGAAGGCTGTTTGGGTGAACTATGATTTCTCTTTGTCTCCAATGGGCAGCAATAGCATAGCTTACCCAGTCAAACCAGGTAGTAGTTTCTGTGTTATGTTATCCTGTATGAGAATTTGGAAAAGTCAGGTGCTATTGCAGGTGTGCTTGGGCATTGAGGGCCTCTTCAGGAAGACCTGGTGCATGTTGCCTCAGCCCATAGGAGGGAAGCAGGGGGAAAGGTCTATGAAGCTGTATGTCCACACATACACCGCCTGATGTGGGAGGATGGCCCATGCTGTCAGGTGTTAGTGGCCTCCTATTCTCAGTGGGATGGCCACAAAGATGTTATATTTTTAATTTGTTCCCCTTTGTGTCATTCAGTTAATAAACACTAATTATGCTTTACAAGCCTTACAGCTAAGTACCAGGGGTATGTTTGGATTGGAAACGGATGTAACAGCTGTCAGTAAGCAAAATATAGCTGTTATGTCAGAAAAGCTAACTAATGAAACTCTGCATTACTGTTTCTTTTAGATTATTCACCTCCTCCATCACATCCTGTTTATGTTTTAATCACTTTCTCTAGGCACATACTGACACATTCCCTCTTGCTGGCTTACCAGCAGATGGACTTTAATAAACTATTGTTATATCTGGAAGCACTTTCCTAGCTCTTCATAATTGCTTCTTGTAGTGTTTCCATGTGTGATGCAGAGATGTCAGCCTCCATGGCCATACTTACTGCTACAATTCAGCAGTATATTGTTTCTTGCCTTTTTTTTTAAGGAATCTGAATTATCCAAGATATTTCCTTGTTTTTTCCAACTCACTCTTTTCTCTGTTCACTCTACAATATGTAACAAGGCCCAGCTTCAAGTCCTCACCATGGGTGTGCAACAAAGGATAGGTAGGATGTTAAGGTTAATCTGCATTCTCTGAGATGGCAGATTGGTGGCACGAAACTAACATCTGCCTCTCCTCTCCTCTCCTCTCCTCTCCTCTCCTCCCCTCCCTTCCTCTCCCCCCCTCCCCGCCTCCCCCACCGCGCCGTTCCTTCTCCCCACTCTCGCTC